>JAZDUH010000182.1:0-50000 GCA_036419115.1 Scarus forsteni
CATTTGTGTTTTTTATTGTATTTGCATCATCAGAGCACAGTTTTTCACACGTCTCATGCTGAAAACAAACTGACAAAATGCTTGGCCGAGATTGTCAGCCACAATAGAAACTTCCTCATCAGAGTTTAATGCTTTATGAAAGATTCATTTATGCAGCATTTATGCATTTATATTATTCTGTTGTAACAGAGCCACAAGCTGCTGAGAATCCAAACACACTTCAGTCTGCATAATATATCAGTAGGATCCAGAAGATATGCACACAGCAAACACTGAAGATGAGACCGACCATGTTTAGAGAAAAGTGCTGAGACCAGAACCGCTGGATCAAGTATGAGCAATAGGATGATACTGAGCACATCTTCAGACACAAATGATTCACTGAAAATCCTCAAATGCCTACAAAAGAAAATTATGCAGACAATTTTATGCCAGATTTTAACCTGATCTGCCCCTCTCAACAATCAAATGGGTTGGCCGGATTACTGGCTTGTTGCAACCAACATTTTTTCTGAATAATCCTCAAGTGTGTGCTGTAAATATATCTATTTACTGCTCCCTCTTAGTTTGAAGCCTTTCTGATCATAAATTATAAATATCTAATATTTATAACCCCAAGTCTAGCTTTCGATAGAGTCATAAAGTCAGAGCCAAAAGGACCTGATGTTACCAAACTTCAAAAACCCACAGACAAAATTTCAATTTTATCTTACCTTGGTCAGAATCTACCTATGCATTTCTATTTTTGTTTTTTTGGAGGATGGTGATGGTCAGAATACTCAAGAGTAATTGGGTCACTTGGTTTTCATTTTAGGTCTAAAAGGAGAAAACTGAAGAATGGAACATAAAACAATGAGACTAAGATTTACCTCCAGTTTTCCTCTGATACAGTTGGTCCTACAGTAAGGCTGCATATTGGAAAGAATCTGGTTAGAAGGCATGTTTTGCAACACAAGGGTGACGATTACATATATATATTACAATGTACCGCAATCTTTAAAGTAGAGCCTTATAACTGCAATATTGTTTTACAAGGCTGTTCTCAGGAAAACTCTAATAGCATGAGGAACACACTATATTATATGTATAAAATGTTTCTAATCCAAGAAGCAGTGTTTCCCAACGTTGACTGACAACTTAAATGTATCTCCTCGACAGTGACAGCAGTTATCCATTGACAAGGCTCTTACGACAACTTACTCTTCAACAGAAGGGAAATACAAAGTGCAGGCATTTGAAAGGCAGTTGTTAACAGGGCTCGGTGTTAATGTTTAAGACAGAATGACATATTTTCGCAGATGTTTTTGCTGGCCAGGAGAAATTTATATTGTCTGCCTGATGACAGTAATTAGAGAAGTGGTGGACGGGGTGAAAGGTGTTGTTTTCATGGTGGAGCCCTTCATTACACTGACTTTTTATGCAAATTGAACAAAGCTGGGCTTCAATGCTTTTTATCCCAACACAAAATCAGTTATTCTTCAAAACACTCACAGGAAACAGGTCTTTAAGCAATAACTGCATTATTCTACTTGAACAATTTAAGTTTTGTAGCTAATTATCTATGTATAAAGGCATTTGAGAAGCACTTGTTTCATGATAGCCCTTAGCTACTGCTACGTTGACACGGTGTCTTCTGTGCGTCTTGTTTTATTGCATTACTGAGACTTTACTGCTTTCTTTTTCTTGACAATCAAGCTAAGGCCCTATACAACAGCATTATGGTTTGTCCTGCAAGACCTGATCTGATACTTTGTTATTATATGAAAAACATGGCATTCAGCATATCTCAGGCTTATGAGATTCCCACTTGTTAGGCTACATTCACACTGCAGCCCTTAATGCTCAATTTCGATTTATTGCTCAATTCCGATATTTTTGTTTGGCTGTTCAGATTGTACTTGTAAATGTGGCCTGACTGCAGACTGTGATGTGAACATCCCACGCTTCAAAAGTGACACGCATGCTCAGCTGAACACTAAGGACATCACGCACAGCATGGTGTGATGAGGGGCAACAAACAGAGACCAAAACTGTGCTTTACAATGCCAGAGAAGTTTGTTCCCATAACGCAGAATCTAATGTTAGAGCAGCTCCCCTTGAGTGAGCTCTTATTAAATTAATTATAGGTATATGTTATTTCTTATGAACCTAAAGGCAGCCGCTCTGTCTTGCTGACCCTGCTGATGACAGATCACTGCTGGAGAGCCAGACATCTCAGAGCTATAGCACACTGAACAGGTGAACAAAGAGGCGAAACTTAGTTTGTCATCTCTTCTGATGTTTGTTAGTTTGTCTGAGAGCAGATCAGACAGGAGCAGACTGCTCACTGACTGACGCTGTCTAGTAGAAATGCCGTAGCGCACAAATGCGCTCGGATGAGATGGACAGCAGTGGATCATCAGTGTCTTCTGTGTTTGCATCCTGTAAACTGCTATTTTGGCCTGATTAATCCATTCAAAAAGTCGGGACAGTGTTATTAAATAAAGTTTACAAACTTATGATTCACTCTCATTTATTGTTTATTGTTCGTGTAATGGAGACGCCAGTCAATTGCCCCAGCACTGTCTCACTTTCTCTTATCACTCCTCCCTTTATGCATTGTTTAATCAAGCTTGTAGCTGGAAAAACAACTAAAACTTGTTATATAAGGGAAAAAATGCATAAACTTTTTAATAATCATGTCTATATTAACCTCTGATTCTGTTCTGTCCATGAAGTGACTTTGAAAACATTTGTCCTGAGGTTAACTGCTGCTGTTATGACGTCAAAGTCGTATTAAATGTGACCTGGCTGTTCAGACAGCAGTCGCATTCAAGAAAATACAGCCTCCAGTAATACACTTGTGAAAGTGGCCTGAATCTGATTTGAAAATGTCATATTCAATGCGACTTGTGCTGTTCACACTGTCAGAAACAAATCAGATACAGGTCACATTTGAGCCAAAAAGTCAGATTCAGGTCACTTTTGACTGCAGTGTGAATGTAGCCTTACAGTAATAGCCATTTCATTCCAATGGTGGAGTGAAATGGCTGAATGCCTGCTGCCAACTAGGAGCTTGAGGCTTAACAGCAGTACCAAAACATCACATCCATCAATCAGTATCTATATTTCTCTGCCCATCTTTGCCCATCAGATGCAGAGGAGACCCCAAGACAGACCCACAACCTGCTGGACTGGTTATATATCCTGTCTGCCTTTGGGATCCCCAGGAGGGATTGAAAAGTGGAGAGGAGACGGATGTCTGGGTTGACCCGCTTGGCCTGCTGCCTCTACAAGCTAGATCAGTGGAGGGAAATGGACGGATGAACAGCAGACAGCTACATACAGCCTCCAGTAATACACTTGTGAGTATATAATCAAAAATGCTCATGACGCCAATGAACTCAAAGCAAATGCAGGGACAAACTGCAAGTATATCTCCAGCTAAAGAGTCGAGGATCGTCAAGTGCAGAAATCTTCAACCACTGGGGCTGTGGGTTAAAACCAGCTGTGGATCATCCGTACTGGATAGTAGAGAAATTAAAATGATTAATTTTGATAACCTTTGTTTCATTAAGGTAGGGAAGGATAACTGGATCTTTGCATATCCAACTGTGTAGTTTGACTGCACAAAAAACTTTACACTCTGTCCCTAATAAGGCTATCACTGCTCCTAAAAATCAAACTCGAACGGTTTTTGAATATGTACCAAAATAATCTAAGATATTCGACTAAGGGGCAGAGGCTCTCTTATCCGTCCCTTCGGTAAAGACCCTGCTGAAAAAAACAGAGTCACACCCTTGACGAAGCGCAGCTGCACTCGGCCGTATAATGGATGAAAAGCCGACGGCTGAGCCCACAAATTTGATGTGGGGGACGAGTGACTAAACTGCATTTCCTGGTCTTTGATTTTAAGTTTGCCATCAACGGTGGAGAACCAAGAATACTTCCACACAGCTCTCCTCAGATGATCTGGTGCTGTTAATGACCGCTTGGAGTGGAAACTCTTTCTGTACTAAGGTTAACAGAGCAGTGAATGCAGCTGAGGGTCAAGCTGCACTCAGAGCGCCCTCTGTAGGACGCAACGATCCACTGCTCCAGGCGCCCTGATGTGCTGCTACTCTCAATATTTTACATTCGAATAGTTATTTACTATTCGTTTATTTGAACAGTTATTCGAATATTGAATATAAAGTGACAGCCCTAGTCCCTAACACTGCTACGACAAACCAAAAAGTCGACTTAGGTCTTGTGCTCATACACTCTTCCACTGGTGCTTTCGACATAGTTGTAAATGTTTTTGACTCTCTTTTTGATCCCCCTGCTTCCCCTCAAAGGCTGGTCCAAGATTCCAGTGTGAAGATAACAACTTACATGATCTATAGATACTGTCCTTGTGTATGTAAGCTCAAACAGTTCATGACATCAGGTAAGAAAATCACTTCAGAATTGCCCTCCTCAGAGGTGCTAAACTACACAACATTCCCCTAATGTTGGTTTACCAGCAAATAAACCAGCCTGATAGCAGAATTGGCCAGTAAACTGATCTCTCCATAAAGTGCCATTTGTTCAGCAATTATTTTTAACCTACCAAGCGGAAAATAACTTGAGCTGAATTGTAAGGTGCTCTGTTGTGAGGCTCATAATAGCATGCAGAAACTCTAATGAAGCAGCTCTTTACAGGGACAAAGTTAAGTCCTGGATGACTTGAGGGGAAAACCTAATATCCAGAGGTAATTTGCAGGCGTCCTCCATCACCCATAAGGGAATCTTTGATTTTACAAGGTAAACAAACACAGTCTTTAAGGCTCAGAAAAGTCTGGCATTAGCAGAGAGAGAATGTTTGACTTGTGACTTAGAGAGATAGGATGGACCTTATTGTGTTTAGCTATGGTGTTAAAAATGCTGAAAGGTGTTTATGTGCTGTTTGTTGAAACAGAGACTGAGTTTTAAAGCTCATAACACACCAGGAAGCCACAACGGTTGGATGGTAAAATTTTCATGGTTACAGCAATCAGGCAGGCCTCCAGCAGTCATTTGTTTGACTGTGGAAAAACAAAAAGTGGTGCTGACAGCTGGAAATATGACCTGTTTGAGGAATTTATTCTTAAGCCTTTTCAGGGGCTGTGTGGAAAACACGATGGAGCTTTCATTCTCAGCTTTCCACTTGTGGTAAAAATCAATACAATCCAGTGAAAAGTAAAGATGCCCTTGTGCTAACCTGACCCCTCTGTTATTGTGGAGCAGTTAAGTATGAAGAGTGGGTGTGTTTGTGTATGTGGGCACAGATTCTTGCTGTGTTCTGGGTAAATGAAATCTTAGTGGGTGGCAGATCACTTCACTGCCACCCTTTTCTTAGGTCACACAAACCATAAACGCTGCACATCAGTTTAACCCTGCATGTGAGTGTGTGCATGTGTGTTTGTTTACCAGCAGATAGTCTGGGTCGTGTCCTGGGCGTCTGCATCTCCTGCCGTGCGTGGGGCAGCATGTGATAGCGCTTGGCCTCGTTGACAAGATCCCGACACGCCTCAGACGATTTGATCAGCTCCTCGTTGTCCACTACGTTGAGCAGATAGGACGGGTGGATGAAGGGAAGACGCACCACTGCCAACAGCTCCGACAAATACTGAGAGGAGAGACAGAAAAGATGGATTAAGGATTGAAGGCTGCAGTGTGTGTGATAGCAAATTGTGATTTTAGAAAGCTTAACTGCCAGAGATTAGCTGAGACGGTTTATAAGGACAACAAAAACAGAATGATAAAAATAACAGGGATAAGACATTTATGTTAAGAACTGTTACCTATACTTGCAAATTCATTATATTTTACTTTTAGATTTAACAACTTCTTGTGTACTACAATGTAAGGCAAGGAAATAAAATGTCCTCTTTGATATACATCTGGGCTGTCCAAGTAAGTTAACCTGAAGGTAGACAAACAGATCAATGACTGTCTGTGTCAGAGCCTCATACTATCAACACACTGCTTGTTCTGAGTCAAGGACAAAGGCATTATGTGTTCAGGTTGTCTGTCCTTCTTTATGTACTAGGCGCTTACATGTCAAGGCCTTGTTAAGGCAATATCTCATAAGGTTTTTAAAGGATTTTCTTCAACATTTGACCACTCATTCATCCGAGGACTGACTGATCAACTTTGGAAAGTAATGTCACAATAATCAGTTTTTATGGACAATTTCAGTGAATTCAGAATCTTAAAGACGTAGTTAAGATTTCTGCTGTAGTGTATTGTTGGGCCGATGCTGTTTTTGCATTTTTTTAAACCTAAAAGTGGGTTATTTACAAAGCTTTTGGTGACACCTTGTACTGTTATGTGGAGGCTTACATCCAGCCCTTGATATCTCCCCTCAGGGCCAAAGCTCACAAGTTTGAGGGTCTTGAGTCAGAGGTTATCTGACATTGTGTTCACCTCCTACTTGTGAATGTAATATTTCAAATGCCATACAGGATTTTCTGGATCAGCGATGAGCTGATTTTAGGCAGCTGCTTGCACCATTCATATTAGGAGAGGGAGATGTCCTGATGCCACAGACTTTTTGTCTTACACTTAGAAATACCCTGTCACACAAAGGCACACGTTAAACACAGAAAGGGGCTATTTAAACAAAAAAAGCATAACATGTGCTCTTCAAACTTCCCAGCAATATATACTTGTGGTGGCACAATACTGCCATGCAGTAGATCTGTTTTGTGGTAGTGGCTCTATTTAACTAGAACTGCTGCCTGGTGATTAGTGACTTGTTGGTGCAGCAGGTCAGTTCTAGTGCCGCACAGTTGCTGACTTGTCACCCCCGTGTTGGTCAGGTCCTTTTGGTATAGAGTCTGTATGTTGACATGGGTTTTCTGCAAGCACTCACACAGACAAAAGACACACTTGATAGGGTTAGTTTCAAATTGCGTTTGGGTGTTAAAGTGCATGTGAACGGCTGTCTGTCCCTTTAAGTGGCCCTTTGATCAGGTGGCATTTCAGGTGTAGTGTGTCTCTGTGGCCTTGAAAGGGATATGTGGTATTGATAATGGGTGGATGGATTAATACTGCCTGGTAGTTTATGCCTCCGCAATCTATACAATGAAGGTACAGGTGTGTCAGTACACTGTTGGGTGGCTGGGTGGGGTGGTAATCTTATACAGGTACATCTCAAAAAATTAAAATATCATGAAAAAGTTCAATATTTTTTATCACTCATTTTAGAATTACCAAAATTTCAAGCAATAAATGTTTGAAATGTTTCACTCTATCTGTAATGAATCTATATAATATATGGGTTTCACATTCTGAAATGAGTGATGAAAAATATTGAACTTTTTCATGATATTCTAATTTTTTGAGATGTACTTGTAAACAATGATAAATTCATTGCAAAGTCACAGAGGACATTTGTGCCAGTGTGTCAGTTTTTGCGGTCCCGGTATTTTACGTTTTTTTTTCTGTAAAACCTATTAAGTTTGATAATGTGTACATTTTCCAAATATTGTAGCATTGTTTATGAGTTTAAATCTCACGTGTCACAATATAATGCTCATTCATACCAGTTCAGCAAATCAGAGTGACCTTAACATTCTTTTAAAAGTAATGTAAAAGTTATGGAAGCATGCCAAGGGTATTTTCAAATAGGATTTTTTTTTTCATGGATTTTCACTGGGTCTGTGACCTAACCCCCGTGATGGAGGCAAGACCATTGTAATATCATGTTCACAAGCAAAGGGAGGACATGAGGCTCTATGACTGATTCTTGCTGTATAACTTTCAAATCTAACCACTTCATTCCTAAATTAGCTACCATTGACATTTGTGCAAAGTTTGACAGGAGCACCTTACAGAGCAATGACCATTAGACCTAATGACCTTTTACCCATGAGGTCCAAAATGTAATCAGTCCATCCTGACATCAGCAGGAACATGGGTGAAAAGTTTGCAGGCATGTACAAAATAGGTGTGAAAACACACAGACAGAACTCACTGTTTCCATGGCAACCCTGTCTATATCTCTGCCAGCATAAAACTGCCCCCTTCCCAAATGTGAGTGTGTTTATGTACAGTTTGTGTGCATGGTGCTCTCTGTCCCAGTGGGGGTCTGATGTATACTGACAGTAAGAGCAGTAAACAAGCCTTGACAGAGAGGCAGAGTGCTGGAGCAATGATCCCGCAGACCCTTTGACCAAAAAACAACAGGACCAAGTCACAAAGACAGAAAGAGTGACAAAACAAGAGACTTAAAGAAACATCATTAAGAGGAAAACAGATGATGAGATAACTCTCTGCCAAAGCATCTCTCCCTCCCACCTGAGGCCCTTCGACTTCAACATATGCCCATCTGTTAGACACTGAAGTCCTGAGTGCAGTGAAGAAGAGAGCAGAGGAAGAGACACAGCAGAGGCGAGAAGGGGATGGAGAGAGGGGCAAAAGAAAAGAGAGAACACAGCATGGGCATATAACTGCTCTTGAGACCTTGCATTTGTGTTTGGTGATGTGATGAGCATGTCAGAGGGCTCAGGCTGAATACAACTACCTGTTACGTGAGCAGTCAACTACAAACATGTTAAAACAACATTGAATCTGGGATGAAAATATGATCAACTACAAACATTCATATCACAGTTAGATAAACTTCTGTGACTGAAGATCAGGAACTCTTTTTTTCTTCAACTCATCCCCTTCATCACAATAACTCTCTAAGGTTTTTCGGTTAAATAAGTGACCATGCTTTCTACTGACTTCCAGTTTACTGCATCAATAGATTTAATACCGAGATTTTGTGAAAAACAAGGGGTTTCCTTCTACATAGCTCTTTGTAAAGATTTTTATTATTAGGGGTATGGATTGGCAAGACAGGTATTACAACATATGTCCCCATATAAAGGAAAGGATACAGTATTAGAGTAGACCACAATATATCATAACACTATATGACAATTACTTTAACTATATTGCCTGTTTTTATTTTTTATTTGACTGTTTTTGTTGTTGTTGTTTTTTCTTAGCAAGAATCCACAATACTATGGTTAAAATAAAACAGTTCCTGGTCATTTTTTTCTGAAATAAGGCATGTTTCTGGCAGCATGGATGAACTTCATTGCCTGTCCGAGAAGTACAGAGGTAACAGTAAATGTAACACAGTGACGAAGACTCAAATTTGTAAATGTCTGTTACCAACAATATTACCAGCAAATTTAAATTGATTCTTAAATCTGCAATCTGCACTGGGTTTGGAGTTAAGGTCTATGCCAAAAACTGAAGAAACAATAGGAGAATTACACCAGTAGGTCTATTTAGAGTGGTGGGCTACCCTAAATAGCTACAGAGGGTATTAGAAAGAGGTAAAATACAGCTGTATCAGTGGCACTCTGTATATAAGACACAAGTACTCTGAACATTAGTGATTTTGAATTCACTGCCCCAGAGAAAAATGATTCATCTTATTTTTTAATGTATTTCTGGGGCTTTTTGTGCCTGTACTGATATGAGAGAGACAGTGAATAGGCTTGTGAAAGGGGTGGAGAGTAGGGAAAGACACTCTGCAAGCTGGCCTCAGGACGGCAGAAGTATATATATGGTATGAGTTGCCAACCACTCCACCAAACCCACACCCTTGCTGTCAAGTTACGAATAAATTGCTGTTTTCATTTTTTGACAAAGTGTTTATGTGGTTCATTACTAAAACTGAATTAAGTGCAATGGAACACTAAAGATTATTTAGAAGAAATATAAATATAAATGTAGAAGGCCTTTGCAGCCTACAGTCATACATTTTTAATCTATTCAATCATAATCATAATTAAAAAATATGTGGAGGACAATAAAGTCAGTCTGAGAAATAAAAGAGAGCTTGTGGGGAGCTCAGTTTTCCCTGTCTTAGCTTAGTATGAGATGCATGAACTGAAGCTGGGATGAGAGTAGATTGAGGTCATAGAGAGAGCTCTTTAATTTCTCTGTCTGAGATCACAAACAGACACACGAGTTGAGAAACTCTGAGAAACAGATTAAAGCTTGTTGAGATGGCATGGTAGCATGGTATTTGCACTTTGCATTTGTATATATTGTATATCTTTTTTATTTCTTCCCTACCAGGTACTGGCCTATTCTGTTCTGGCAGGGCGGACAGCCGATGTAAACTAGCCTTTTGGCTAACTCGGGTGCATTTACATTTTAATAAAATGTTTATTAATGTGCAGTGTCCCTCCGAAACAAATAAGGGAAATGAATGAATGAATCTCTTCTGAAAATTAAAAGGAGACTAAATTGAGATTAAGTGAATTCTATTGCTCAGGAGAAAAAGACGAGACACAGGAGCACTAAGCCTTGTTCTCAGTTTGGTGTCACACAGATCTTTAAGTTGTTTGGGAGAAGTAAGTTCGACATTTTTGAGATCTCCATTAAAATTTTCTGTTCCTCTTGGGGCTGTAAAAAACATCCATGCATATTGATATACTGACAAGCTGATCAACAATCACATCAGATTGACTGAAAGTCAAAACTCTATTTACACTGCCTCTAATTGATGTAACTGTATTTTGAAATTCTCACTGCACACCTGTGTGGCAGCTTTTGCTGAACAGCATGGAGCTCAAACAGGCTAGGGCTGCGGCCAAATAGTCACCTCCTAAGCCCTTTCCTATCTACTTTCCTTAACCCTGATGGAAAACGTCATGAGGTCAAGGAAAGGAGAAAGGAGAATTCAGAAAGACTGAGGAAAGGAAAACTGCCGTGCAGAGAGAATCCAACTACACCTTCACTACATTATGTCATGATGTGACGGCGGATGGTACTACTGCGGTGAAACTACAGTTTTCCGAAGGTGAACTGCAAAGACGCATCATGCATCATGTATCATGACAATGTTGTTCCTTTCAGACAACATTGAACGTAATAACCTGGTTAAAATTACATCTGCATAACCGATGTTGGAAGTGAGGATTTAAATAAATCTGTCCTCTCCTTATCAACATGGACACCAATCAGTGCATGAAAATAAATGAACTGAAGGAAAGAAAGGCATAAACTGTTAAGACCACAATCTAATGGTGTACACAATATTAATATTGAACCATGTTTAAAACAAATCAACATCAAATGTCTCATATCCTGCTCTCTTCGAAGATACAGACTAATGGAAAGTTAAGGCAGGTTTTGGTAAACTTTAGAAATGTCAAACAGCAGTGGTAACTCACATGGTCTGTGTGCTTTATTTGTCTGGGTGAATACTCGATTCTGATTGGCTGCAGGGTGTCCATTAAAAGGTGATAATGGACACCAAGAAAAGAAGTTCCGGTCAAATAGCCTGATTCTTCTAAATTACTGCGCTGGATCAAACAGTAGTTGGTAACCGTGGCAACGGAAACTCTTAACATCGCCTAGCTCATAGACAGTAGACAAAATGAACGATTTCATGGTTTCCTTCAACCTGTTTGGTGAATTTGAAAATTTTGAAGACTGGGATGCAGCAGAAGAAGAGAAGAGAAAAGAATATGAGAATAAGGAGATGGGACACAAGGAGGTGACACCGGAGGAATTGAACAATTTAGAGGAGGACAAAGATGAGGTGAACATCCTATTTATAAAAACGATGTAGGATAAACTTACTAGCAAATTTAATGATCAGAGTGAATGGTGGACAATATTTCTTGCAATAAAAACGATTTAGTAAACTATCTGTTGACTTTGATTCTTTGAAAAAAAAATCGCAGCATCCTCTGGATATACACAAACGATAAGAGGTGCGCTTGCCTTCTGAATCACACTTTTTTTCACGTAACATCCCGTTAAGCAATCAGCTCACTTCACTCCACTGATTAGGACTAATACAACAACTGCGGCCGACCAAGCTGCAGGTTCTGTGGCCAGAGGAGGTTACCTTAGCAACGTGTCACAACGAGCGATATTAAATAGTCCGCTCAGCCGCTTCTTGTTTAAAACGAATTATTTTAACGGTGTAAAAACAACATTAACGTGTTAATAATTGATTAAAGATGTATTTTTTTCATAAGTGACCATGGTATAAAGCGGGATAATGCCCTCCGAGGTGTCCATTATCAGAAATTAATGGACTTCGCGGAAGCAACCGTCCTCCGCTTTTTAGTTTTAAGCATTTAAGACTGAAATTTGTTCAAGTGACATGGAAAAAAACAATCTGCTCTTTCTTATAAAGTCACATATTCAGCACTACTGTCGTGATTATGGTCTTCATATTGCAAAGAATTACAAATACAATTTAGAATTGGGAAAAAGGACTGAATCGTGTCTTTTATTTTCAAGAAAAAAAGAATGAATTAGATTAATGTACAGAGAAGGCTGGAGTTTCTCAAAAAACAAATGTGTGGTGCCTAGTATGTGGAGGCTAGATAAGAGGTCACGTCAGGGTCATTGATTTTGAATATGTTAAAAAAGCACCATTTATATTCTGACTGCAGTGACTGTGTAAGGCACTGAGCAGTAAAATTCAATTTTGATGGTTATGTTTTAAAGAAGATTGATCTTTTTAAGAAACAAATGTGAGTACAAGCACTTAAGCAATAAAACTGTGATGAATGTAACCGTGTTCAGTTTCTACATAAAATCTATATTAAAGTGGTGATTAACACCAACTGAACCGTCATCAACAATGAATATATGAAGTTGATTCAGGGCAAAACATGACCTCTATTACAATATCTTCTGAAACAGAAAATATCAGTTCCCAGCTTACTTAACAGAATTTTTGTCTTTGTGTGGCAATAAAAGGCACCAAATGTACATAGAAATGATTTGGGGTATTACTGAATTGTTTTGAAATTCGTTCATTATTGTTTGAGCTGCTGTGCTGACCTGTCTCTTCAGCCTCTACACTGATCCTACAAGTCATATGTATATGGCATTTTGTACTAATTCTGAGGAGGTTTTAAACTGATACAGGATATATGTGGCAGCCATCATGACAGCAAACCTATTTTCCAACACAGGGAACAAAACTCAAGGAAAGAAACAAAAGAACAAAACATTGTGAGAGGATACACCCTTAGCTTACAGAGAAATCTGTTGATCACATGTTCACTCTGCCAACATGCTGAGGAGACTGTCTTCATCCTTTCTTCTTCACGGCACTTAAGCAACAGTTTATGGAACATCAGCTTTATGTCAACATAAGTACTAAGGAACTCATCCTGTACCTCAGCATAGAATTAAAGTGAAATCAGCCTGCACTGAACACAGAGATATTCTTCAGTCCCTGTGACTTGAGCCACTGTCTCAGGAGAAACTTTTACTTCAATAAAGAGCCTCATAGAAGGAGATTTGTCACACTACTAAATGAATTATGTCACACTCAAATAGAGAAGACTTAAGCTTCAGGCTTACTATTCTTACTTTATTATCACAAGTTACTTTTCTTCAGGTCTGCTACAAAATCATTCACTGAGGTTTTAGGAAAATGCACCATCAATCCAACAATCCTTAGTCATACTTTTAGTAAGCACAAAACAGTGTATATCATAGTAGCAGTGGAATAACTGGCCACCATCTCTTAAGAAATTTTGGCATCTGGAGACTTAAGGAAAATGCTTTTTTTTTCTATTTCATGTAGCCCCAATTCCTTCTGCACCCAAATATTATATAAGAGCAGTTCAGGTTTCAGCCATCTTACTGTGATACACTTAATGGCCGCTAACAGCAGGATTTATAGCAAAAATGCCTTTTCTCTGCCGACCAAACTTTGTGGAAGGACTCAAAGAAGAACTGCTGTAGGGTCCTTGGGTAACTCATGAAGAAAGACTTCTGTGAGGGCATCAGATATACTCTTCAAGAATTAATTTAGTTTTGGGTAAGACCATAGACTACAGGTGTGGTTACCAGCGTGCTGTTCACAATTTCTGCTGCATAATTCTGAGCCTGTTTGATTCCATTTTATTGTAACTTGTGGGTTCTGAAATAACTTGATATAATTTTACACCAAAACTCTCTCCAGATATTAGAAGCAGTCACCAAATGCTTTCCTGTTTGACTTATTTTTTGGGCCTTGTTTATTATGCCTTTCTTTCTCACTTTTTCAATCCTGTCTTCCTGAATCCATTTATTTTTGTTTGTATGTTTACTTCCTGTCTGACAGCTTTTTTTCTTAAGACTTTTCATCTGAATCTTCTTTCTGATGTCTTTTTTTATCCTGAGGCATTTCTCCCTGATCCATTTTTTTAGGACTGTTCATAATATGCCTACCTCTCTGATTCCTCCTCTATCACTTTTAGGTTGATGCTTTCCTTTGTCTTTGTGACTCTCCTTTTTTCTCTCAAACTAACTTTTTCCTCATGTCCTTCTTTCTGACTCCTTTATCTAGAGTCTGACATCTGACTTTGAGAAAACAGACCCCATATAGAGGAGATAAATTTAAAGTCAGCAGGTCAAGAGTTCACATCATGATGGACAGGCTAAGCCATGTTTGAGCTCTCTGCATCTTTTTTCATGAGCAGAACTGTCATGCAGCACAGTAAACCACACCCAAATCAATACTGAGGCACACATCCACACACATGAAAAAAGCAAAGTTAGCTTTCTCTCCCTGTGGAGAGGAGAGAACAAGAATCCTTCTGTGCCATCTGCAAATCTTAGCTGCATGTAATCCCACATCTGTTGTAGCCTTTTTTTGGCTCGCAAAGCATCTTTAAAACAGCGATAAAACTTCCTCAAAGAGACAGCATCTGGTCTCTGAAAGAAGTAAAGAGTGGTACCACATAAATATCCTCCAACAAATACACCCACGTACACATTTAGCTCTGAGATTAGTTCATGTGAATTCAGAAGGAGACAGATGGTTGAACTTCTGAAGTGCAGCCTGTAGGATGATTGAACTGTTTTATAATCATGTGTTGTTTGTGGTCTTAGCTGTGAATCTAGTTTTTGTATTCAGTCTAACAGTTGATTTGACTGTAAATCTTGTTGGAGAGATTAAGTCGATGTAAAGTCACTGGATTAACTTGTACTGTAAACAGAGTGGGATCTCCCCTGTGTCTGTACGCGTGGTGGTGATCGTGCATGGCTTTATATTATCTACTTTGATGCAGATTTCGTCCTCCAGTTCCCCTACTGTCCCTATGTTTTTGAAAGAGGAAAAATCTCTGTTAAAATTCGAACTTCTTCTCGCTGTCTCCCACTTCTTTTTTCAGTTTACTCTCCCTGCTCGTCCTCCCACTCATGCATATATCAGGATGGAAATGAGCGAGAGTTGAATACTCGCAGCTAATATTCAGCTCTTCGGTGTCAGGTGCACTCAGGGGTCTTGTTTTTGTTTAAATTAATGCAGCCGGGTCTTAATCTCACTTCATTACTTTGAATGGATCATGAAACATTTTTCAATGTACATACGTTTAGCTTTTCACACTGAACTGACTAAATGTCTCTGAGATACTAATGGCTGATGATAAACAAAACATTGTTTTCATTGCTGTAATGCATGAACTAGGTCTTGGCTGTATATCTCCCTGTGTTTAAAATTAGGTCATTTCTGCTGATGTTCTGGAAAATGTTTTGCTTTTTTGAGTATTCTGGCCCTGCTTACAAGTAAACAGCATTTCAGGTCATTTTGTGAAACTGCTGCCACAGAGAAGATTGTTGGAAAATCCATTTATGGCTGTGGTTCCCAAAAAGGATTGGACAATTATAAATTGAAATTTCAATAAATAATCTTTTTAGTCACAATAATCTTGCTTACAGTAAGACTTACAAGAGACAAGAGATTCAATATTTTCACTATTGATTTAAAGGCCCCATGTCCTGGTGGGTTTGATCATTTACATCATGTCTTGGGTGGTTATTAAGCAAGGATTTTGATTTATTTAATTTGATTAAAAAAAGAAAAATATAATCAATTTAGAGGATCAGATGTTGATCTTTTTCACTCCACTCTGGAAACTTTCTGATCTGAGGGGGGTGGGGATGCTACAGGGAGCTATGATAACTAGCTCTGCACTTATTGGCTCCCCAAATGATGTCCGCTGGGATGGAGAGGAGGTGTTACAGGCCATTATAACTCAACCGTACTTTTTAAAGAGTTGTGCCATCTACCTATGATGAGTAAAAAAACACAGCTAGGTGGAGTCATGCAGCTGTTACATAATAAATCCCAAGAAGTCAAAAACAGGGTGTTTTAAGGGGCTTTTCTTTTAAGAGACAGAATAATATCTACTCCGGTCAATTGTGAA
Organism: Scarus forsteni; assembly: GCA_036419115.1. NCBI lineage: Eukaryota > Metazoa > Chordata > Actinopteri > Labriformes > Labridae > Scarus > Scarus forsteni. The sequence goes on from JAZDUH010000182.1 coordinate 16,164, forward strand.
TGCAATATTTCAAAAAAACCTTCACAGATTTTCTTCTTATATTCCACAAATGTTCACCATGACTCAAGTGTTTTCAAAGGTTTGGTGGGACGGGGTCAGATGTCCTTGACTCTTATGACTATCCCTTGCTCAATGAAAGATTTCTGTGAAGCTTTGCACAAATGTCCTCTCCGACTGTTGGATGAATTATGTTTCAGGAATGAAAGGTCTCAGATCAAGGTTACTCGGTCTTATGCTGACTCACCCCACATCAATTTTTTTTCTAATTTTCAGCCAATATGTCTTCTTATCCTGACCTATTTCTGCTCTCACTGACAATTACAGGCTCATAACTAAGAATCCGTCAGCCATTGTACACAAATGAATGAATAATATCCTCCTCATTATCAATACTGTTATTTACACCTATTCTTATTAATGTTAAGTACAGGTAAAAAACTCAGAGATGTTCCCTTTAGTTGTGTATTGGTCAGTTGGCTGATTGTATTACAGATATAAAACAAATACATAAAACTGACATCTGACAAGCTGCCTGGAAAATATCAATTTATTAACTTTGTGTTTTGTTTTCTTAACTTTTTACTGCAAATTGCTTAACCGAGGTCTCAAACCTACAAATTACCCCTTTAAGTCGTCCAGTGTACAATTTAATGCACTGTGGGGGACTGAAATTGAACTTCATTTATTCTTTGAGTATTAATTACAATATTGTTTGAATCAAACACTTGCCCTTGGTAAGTATGTTTAATCATCTTTGTGTGGAAGAATTAATTCCTTGTTTGTTCTGCGCTGCTTCTTAATTTCCAGGTGTTCAAATGCCTATGGCTTGACTTTTATTTTAGGCATTAAATTTCTACCACACTGACTATTATCTCGCACATTATCAGACTAAAATAACCCTATGAAGTACAAACAAAAGCTGTGAGGGAGGCTGTTGTCCTCTGTGAAATCACAGTGAGGAGGGCTACATTCACCGGTTGTATGCTCTAGAGTTTACATGCCTATTTGTGTGCATGTGTGTGACATGGTAGGGACAATTTAGTGTCTTCACAGCACTCAGATCAATAAATGGCACTGCTGCATCCAGTGACAGCAAACAGTGTGTATCCGATTCATCTTTGACAACCTCTTTAGTCAATACTCTCTCACACACTGTACATGCAGATACAGGGAATATATTCTTGAAGATAGATGGCATCAAAGATGTCACCCCCTTGTCTTCTCTTGTGTACCATGCTTTCAAGCTTTTAAACAGACAGACATTTAAACAAGATTTATACAAGGGTACCTGGCCCTCTGTGTGGTAAAAAACATTTTCTGATTCTCAATCTTAGGCCATCTTCTCTATTAAATGATTTTTTAAACACAGAAAGAATATAGAAAGAGTATTCTTCATTGTGAGGTCGTACATATTGTATTCAGCCCAAATAATATAATGTGATTACTCTCTTTGACCCTTGGGATCACCAGCAACCCCAATGTTTAATTACATTCACTTAGAATTTCCCTCGTTCCCTGATCCCCTGCAAATGCATGAATGGGCATGTTTAAATGGATTTTAGGGACAACATCCAAGAAGAAGAGGGGCTTTTGTTGACTTGAGGCTGGCTGGTAATTGGCTGAAAGTTGACAGCCAGTTGGCAGGAAGGGAAAAACTGAAGCAGCTGGATCTTTATATCTCTGACACTGTACAACAGATCTGTCTGGGGACAACTGGGTATGACAGCTCATCCTTTTATCAATCTATTAACTGCATCAAGCAGAATGTATCACTCTATATGTGCACATCAATGTATTTGAGCTGATGTTGCCTGATGTTGAGAAATCATCAAATGTTTGGTGAAAGTAGGTTCCTGGGGTACATTCTGCTGTGTGAAACACAGGCTGAGATATCAAAAGTAGAGAGAATGTTGTGCTGGTGGATTATGACTTTTCCACAGCGCTAGGAAAAATTGTTGCATGATTTTGAACATTTTCCAATGTGGATATAACACATGGGCTGTAACTTACAGGAACTTTGGCCTAGGATAGCACAGCACTGATGAGTTTTGTACAAACATATTGTGGCATCACCAACTGAACACCTTATAAAGCGGATGTATATGCAACACTGACACCATGCCCAGGGACTGTAACCAAAAGGGAGTCAAGTCTTACAACAGAGTCCAGTCTTGAGGAGGAAGTGGCAGAAGAAAATTGATCCACTCTTGCTCGCAATTTTAAGCATGTTGAGCCAAATATCTGAAATTTCAATGTATATGTAACATTCATTTATCTATTTGATTATCATCAGCATTGCCAAAGTGACATAAACTTATTTCTGCCAGGCCTAACTTTGCTTGACGCTGCTCGACTTTTCCCTATAGATTGGCAAAAGCTGACAAGAACTTCTGTTTGAATGGTTTCAAAGTGCAGAACTTAGCTGAAGACAGAAAAATCTTCACACAGATAAGTCACTGTTGGCTGACAAGAGGTTTTTGGACTTTCCCTAAGAGGAGTTAAAAACATAATGTGTCACTGGATATGTAAGGGTTCAGAATCTACCAAGAAAAGTTGTTACTAGCAAAAATGTTTCCAAAAGTGTTACACTGATGATTTTGTGGATACATCACAGTAAATCCATAATTAGTCATTTTTTTTTATACATTTCTTGCTTAAAAAAATTGTAATGATTTTAACTGCTTGCCTTTCTGACCACTAGAAAAAAATGACAGCTCTTGTTATCTTAACAGTAGTGATAATCAGGAGCTGCTAAGTGGTAACATGTGACAAGAAAGTTATATGTCAGCTCTTAAAAGATAAAAAAACACATTTAAGTTCTGTCATTTGGACCCTTATACTATTTGAGCCAAAAAAATTATTTAAGGCAAAAAAATGACTGGAAGAATGAGTTCAACAACAAATGTTTTGATTGTAAGTTTCTTTGCATACTTTTGTTTTTCTTCTCCTAATAGCAAAGGCTTGTGGGAACTATATTCAGATATGAAAAGGATTGTTCAATACTGACCTGGTAGTTCAAACTCTGAGGGGGTGTTTTTGCATTGTCTCCTGGGCCAGACAAGTTTAATACACAGGTCTGACTTTATTACTGCAGGAATATTCTGATAGCACATGCTGCCCTGAAAAAAGGATGTCTTAAACTTGTTTGTGCTTGAAAGGCTTTAGGATCTATGTGCATTTTAGCAGGAAAAAAAATCTGCTGTCTGAAAAAGTGCATAAATTGGCTTAGAGTTGCAAGGGGTAGTGACACCAACACACAACAATTTCAGTGCCAGCAGTTGCAAATGATCTGCAAGTTCATCACAGAGCAACTACTGCGAGCATGATCCAGCTCAGAGAAAAAAAAAACTCGCTCTCTGACTAACACATACACATACTCACACCGGCAGGTGGACAGGGGATGTGAATGGGTTGAGTCTGGTGAGCGGCAGGGATAATATGTCTAACAGGGAGCCTCTCAGATCTGTCACAGGCAGCAGAGAAGCAGCCAGGAAGATGCTGTCCTCTAACACTGATGATAAATGTCCACTGAGCTTTCCTATTTCACTGCTGTCACTGAGGACTAACACCTTTTACCCTTTTGCTTGTGTGCATGTGTGTTGACTCAGTGCCATACAAGTAGTAAAAAATAACAAAAGCAGCTGCAGCTAATAGAAATACATGTCTACTTTTAACTTAGAAAAGAGTCAATCTGTCCTTAAAAGGTAGCTTTGGTAGAACAATAAAAAGCACACTCACGGACTCACAGGTGTGCGTTAAATAGAGCAAATGCTCATGTTTAGCCTTGCAGCACTAACAAACCCACTCAGATGAAATGACCACCATTCAGTGTCTTTCTTTTTGTGACACATAATGGATGAGTGAAACATGCTCTCCAGAATAACACCCCGTTGAGTGCACTTGCTGCTGCATGACAATGTGTGGACCTGCCTGAAGGATGAAAGGCAGGATGAAGAGCGCTGTCTGACATGCTCACTGCTGCCATTAGTGATGACAGACAGGTGTAATGTGTTCTCCTCTGAGACTTGTTTCTGTGTGATCTGAAACAAAACCAAAAAGGTTTCTCTGGAATGTTTATTTCTTTTGTGAGCAAGAAGAAATAACTGATTGCTATGTGATGGCTGTATCATTTTTATATCATGTTCAACTAACTAAACTATATTCATGGTTGCATCTTGTACAACCCAAAACCATTGAAGTTGGCATGTTGTGTAAATCATAAATAAAAACAGAATACAATGATTTGCAAATCCCATTCGACCTATATTCAATTAAATACACAACAAAGACAAGATACTTAACATTCGGACTGCTAAACTTTGTTATATTTTGCAAATATTAGCTCATTTGGAATTTGATGCCTGCAACATGTTTCAAAAAAGCTGGCACAAGTGGCAAAAAAGACTGAGAGAGTTGAGGAATGCTCATCAAACACTTATTTGGAACATCCCACAGGTGAACAGGCTAATTGGGAACAGGTGGGTGCCATGATTGGGCATGAAAGCAGCTTCCCTGAAATGCTCAGTCATTCACAAACAAGGATGGGGCGAGGGTCACCACTTTGTGAACAAATGCGTGAGCAAATTGTCCAACAGTTTAAGAACAACATTTCTCAACCAGCTACTGCAAGGAATTTAGGGATTTAATCATCTACGGTCCGTAATATCATCAAAAGGTTCAGAGAATCTGGAGAAATTACTGCACGTAAGCAGCAAGGCCCAAAACCAACATTGACTGCCTGTGACCTTCGATCCCTCGGGGTACTGCATCAAAAACCGGCATCACTGTGTAAAAGATATCACCACATGGGCTCAGGAAAACTTCAGAAAACCACTGTCAGTAACTACAGTTTGTTGCTACATCTGTACTAAAACTGTACTATGCAAAGCCAAAGCCATTTATCAACAACACCCAGAAACGCTGCCGGCTTCACTGGGCCCGAGCTCATCTAAGATGGACTGATGCAAAGTGGAAAAGTGTTCTGTGGTCTGACCAGTCCACATTTCAAATTGTCTTTGGAAACTGTGGTCGTGTCCTCCTGACCAAAGAGGAAAAGAACCAGCTGGACTGTTATAGGCACAAAGTTCAAAAGCCAGCATCTGTGAAGGCACCATTAATGCTGAAAGGTACATACAGGTTTTGGAGCAACATATGTTGCCATCCAAGCAACGTCTTTTTCATGGACACCCCTGCTTATTTAAGCAAGGCAATGCCAAGCCACATTCTGCACGTGTTACAGCAGCGTGGCTTCGTAGTAAAAGAGTGTGGGTACTAGACTGGCCTGCCTGTAGTCCAGACCTGTCCCCCATTGAAAATGTGTGGTGCATTATGAAGCGTAAAACACAACAATGGAGACTCCGGACTGTTGAACAACTTAAGCTGTACATCAAGCTAAAATGGGAAAGAATTCCACCAGAAAAGCTTCAAAAATTGGTCTCCTCAGTTCCCAAACGTTTACTGAGTGTTGTTAAAAGGAAAGGCGATGTAACACAGTGGTAAAAATGCCCCTGTGCCAACTTTTTTGCAACGTGTTGCTGCCATTAAATTCTAAGTTGATGATTATTTGCCAAAGAAAATAAAGTTTCTCAGTTTGAACATTAAATATCTTGTCTTTGCTGTGTATTCAATTGAATATAAGTTGAAAGGGATTTGCAAATCATTGTATTCTGTTTTTATTTACGGTTTACACAACGTGCCAACTTCACTGGTTTTGGGTTTTGTAGATACACAATACAGACCAACATTGGTACAGTATGATGGTATTTAAGTCAAATCCACAAAGTACAGTAGTTGAGTTTGCCTGATGTTGAGAAATCATTAACCTTGCAGAGCTGACGGACCTGCCTGCTTCATTGTCTGAAATCCTGCATATCCGCCTTGCCAACTTCCCTTGTCCAGACTTCACTGGCTAAATACTGAAAGGACCAATCAGGGAAGAGAGGCGAGAGCTGCTGACCTGATGACAACAGGAAGTGACTGCATGTTTGAAAATAATGGCAGCTTCTGAAGCGTCTCCATTTATGCAATATCTGTGGTTTTAATCAGAAACTGACCCATTTTGTTTTTCAAAAGAGGAGCAAAGAATGTCACTCAAAGCTTTTCTTCCAGAATATCATGTTTAAATAATCATCGACTGTAGACATAATTGGATCGAGCCATGTGACATCAGTAGTTTTAGTAACAAGGGAGCCTTTGGAACATTGTTGACACCTATGCATGGATGCAGTCATACTGTACATGACCACTCAACTGATCTTTGGATCAACCCACTGACAGACAGATCAGGTTGGTGCAGGAACTAACTCTATCTGACCAAAAGTGACAGAGTGGACTTGTCTTCAAGTCAACTATGTACCTGTTGGTCCTCAGTAAAATTAAAATGGACATGATGGAAAAAATTAAGCCATAAAATGAGAACCTATAGCGTAACACACCAGATGGACTACTAGATATATTTCACAAGTTCATTTAGGAAACAGTCCATATCTGTTTGATGGTTGGATGATTGTTCCATCAATCACATTAATTACAGGCCATTCTGATAATGCTGTATTCCAGCACCACTGACTAGTTTAAATATACAAAATGTCAGCCACTTCAAAGAACAAACTCTCAGCAAAACATGTCTGAAGTGGAGTGAAGATATCCTTTCTATACAGAAGTACTTTCAGTGTTGTTTGTTTTTCATTTAATAAAGAAATGGGGTTCAGATCTGACAGAACTGACACTGACGCTGTTGGCATCTATGCTAAAATCTGTAATCTGCTGTCATCTTGCTTATAGTCAAGCTGTAAATATGTTTATTAAGGCTGTAAATAAACATCTGCAACATTGTGTCACTTTCAGATTTCAAGCAGGCAGCCTCAAGGGGACAAGAAACGGTTGTTTTGACACTTCATTTGCTCCTTTTATCGCCAAAGATCAGGGCTTGGATATAACACAAACAACTATCGCAGTTCACACAGAAAATCTATTTATGTAACCAGATAGCAACATTTCAGTCTTTCCAACACGGTCATGCAGCCACCATGTATTTATAAAGCAGTCCTGTGGAAATGAGATGTATCTGCCTCGCTCTGGATATGAGGCCGTTGTGGCTGAGTGACTGTGGTTCAACTGGCTGCACATATCAGGACAGTGGATGCTCTGGGAGGACAAAGTACACAGATGAGGATGGAGGTCCAGAGTTCAGTGGCCTGAAGCAGATCCTGTCCACTCTCTCACACTCTGAGTCACATTCATACTGATATACAAGTGATTTGTAGTGTTGGGTGTATATTTGAGCACAAGATGGGGAGATGAAGACTGACATATTGTTCAGTTTGTTTAGCTCCTGGTACGTAGACTGTATTTGAAATGAAGGGAAAGAGAATGGAAGCAATAAATGCCTACTAAATCAATCTTTATAGCCTGGCTTTGTTTCCTTTTAGAATATTAATTTTGTTTTGGAGCAGTAAATGTCAGGGCAGCCTATTGTAGCATTTCTGATAAGTGGACAGCAGGGCAAGTACTTGCTATCTCCATAGTATGAAAACACAATAGAGAGAGTATTTGTTCAAATGGCCTGTGGGTGAAGAAACACAAACTTTTCTCCATAAAACAAAACACAAAAACACTTTAAAAAGTAATGAGTTGCAGAAGTATTTTTACACATCTCCAAGAAATAAAGCAAACATAACAGATCCAGTTCCTTCCAGTATGCTCTCATTCAAGTTACTTCAAGCAGTCCTATTTGCAAGGATTTGTCATTTTGTCTTAAGTCTCTGCAGCTCTTCAATTTATGAAACCACAGACTGATATACACACTTCTGTGTCGAACCTTCAATAATCCTCAGGAAAACAGCTCACTTCCTTTACACAGTGTCTTTGTGTCTCATATCAAACTTAACACTTAAACACTCTCCCTCTGTGACTGAGCAATGTCCAGAGTGTTTCCAGGTACCATATGATGTTAGTCAGGAAGAGAGATCTGCACTTTATTTACATGACCTCATGACTTACATGCAGGGCTGCAGAGTGCAATCATTTTGGGCACACATGCACCCAAAATATGTGAGAGTGCACCTTTTTTCTTAGGCGCACTGGTGCACCAGGAATAAATATTAGGCGCACTGTTACAAATTTAAGTTGACAAAAGTAACTGAGGCAGCGGAGAAATCTGCCGAAAATGGACAAGACACAGTTTTGTTAATATTGACTATAGTGTCTGGTGTCTTATTCTAGGTTCAAATTTATCGGAGAATAAGACCATCCAGTTATATGTTATGTTGTTGGTTGTTCAAATCTGGATATTTATTTCATTTTCAGTTCAGTATAGCACCTTAAACATTAGCTCTATTATTTTGAAAGATTTTATTTAAAGGTGTAGTCAGCGATCTTCTAGTCTTCTAATCTAATGCACAATTTGCCAAAATCACTGTATTTCTCTCCATCCACAAGATGTCACCACTGACAGCATGTTGAAAAAAAAGTCCGGTTTCTATACACAGCCTTGACTCTGGATTTCAGCAGGTAAATACTTTGGCTCAGGCCGAGTTACCAAAACAGAGTACGACCCCCCACATCAAGGGGGCGATCATACTCATCAGATCAGACAGAGGGGGGAGGGAGAGTAGTAGGTTGCGTGCGGCGCAGTTAGTGTAAGAGAGAGAGACAATAGGTGCAGTAGCAATGCCTGAAAAACAGCCCAAAAGAAAAAGGTCAGAAAAGCAGAAAGTGAAAAAAAAAAAGGCTATGACCATCAAAGAGCGAAGACCCTGGTCAACATTGGTGTTGCTTTCCGACGGTGGAGGAACTCCGCAAATTGAAAGGCCTGAAAACGGACGCGGATGTCGCCGTCTGTCTGCTGGATAGGTAAGCAACGCTATTTTGTGGTGCTTCACATAACAGTAACAGCCGTCGGGCATTCATCTTATTGTCTAATCTGCCAGAATGTACTGTTGTTGTGATGTTATCAATATTGTCAGTCGAGTTGTCTGACGAGTCAGGGTTACCTTAGCTACGTTGGTCAGCTACGCAGTTTCTATGGCCGTTTCCATGACGATGCACGTCCATCAGCTTTCGGGGGTGGAGCCAGGGGTCAGGTATGAAGGGAGAGGCGGGTCTAAATTCGTTTATAAACAACCTCTCCACTCGTTTTTTTATTGCTGACTTCACCTTTAAAGGTGCAGTGTGTAGAACTTGGCATTTTAGCAAAATCTGTTCAGATTCTAGAATGAACCTAACCGTAGCCAAAACGTCACGTCGCTGAGCAACAGAATCCTGTGAAGACCAAAAAGGATCCTGAACACAGCACACAATTTATGTTGTGTGTGGGTTTATACACACAGTTTGAATCCCAAGGACAGAGTAACAACTTTCTATGCATCCACTGCCATCCTCTCCTCTTCTTCGCCTGCATTCCAGGTAGATATCTGAACCAGCTTAACAGATTCGCGTTTCGTTCTTTTTGTCCCTAAAACCACCTGTAGACAACACGGATCATTATGTTGGCCTACATGAAACAGCAGCCCGCGGTAATGTAATTTTTTATAAAGATTTTTCTAACTAAATAAAAAAATAAAACAAACGCTTTTACGGGATGAGTGTACTCCTATTTTGACGGACTTTACATACAAATAGAAACATATATCTCCTATATTCACAGTTTCTTTTTGGCGAAATGCGATGGATGTATAAAATGCCACATTCTACACACTGCACCTTTAACTTGAGCTGTTTGAGTTTGAAGTGTTAAATTTTAGTTCAGTGAAGCACTTTTATTTGTAAATGTTTTATTTTGCTTAATGTTTTGGTTTGAATTTGTAAATTTCATTCATGAAGCACTTTGTTTTTCTTTTAATATATAATTTTGCCTCAAATCCAGACAAGTATTTCTTTACATCTTATTCTTGTTTAAAATCATTTTCATTATATAAAAGTTATGGAGAGCGATAAAATGTTGACCTTATGGCGTTAAAGGTGACACCATGAAAAATTTAGGTGCACCTAATTTCTGTGCTGGTGCACCTTTAAAATTTTTTTTTAGGTGCACCATTGCAACCAATGCAAAAAGTTAGTCTGGAGCCCTGTACATGGCTTCAATATGCCACTTTCCCACTCTATCGCCCACAGCTCACTGAACACACAGACACACAGGCCTACTGAGACCAAAAGATGAACACAAACAAACACAAACTTATCTGAGGGTTTATATCTTTTCCTCATTGTCTTCAGTTGTGCTTCAATATTCCTGATGTATCAAAAGGAGTTACTAGTTTGAAGTGGGTGATTTTGTTGCTCTTTCTTCTGATCTCAGGATGTTTATAATTGGCTCAGAAAATCCATTAATGACCAGTCTGACTGACACTCTGTACTGTGACTGCAGCAGGATCTACTTATCCTCAACAAAACTACTCAAAGAACACGGAGAGCCTTTTCAGGATATGAATCAGACATGTTTATTCATTTAACTTTTCTTCGGCCCAGGCAGTCATTTTGAAAAATTGTGTTTCTTGTAAGTGCTCAAGCCTTTTTAAACTTTTAATGGGAACTATGTGAATTTATGTGAATTAAATGGACATTGGGGGTAATTAAGATGTACTGAATCAAATCTAAACATAAATATAAACATTTAGTTTTGTTGTAGGCAGACATCAAAATAATAATGTAAAAATGTTACTTTTTTTGTAAGCAACTATATCAAGTTTCAATAATTTAACTGAACAACTTAACTTCACTCATGTAGTCAATGGGCCTCAACAGTCCAGGTTTCTAGATTCATCTGTGCATGTAATGGTGGAATGCACATGTAGGGGACGAGGCCTAAATCCTCCTGCAGTAAACAGTGTGCTGTTTGCATGTGACTGACGAACAGCAATGATATTCTCAAATATAGTACAGGATCTAAATCTGGTTGTTCCAGTCAGTCAGGGCCAACATACAATATTTGAAATTTCAGGTTATTCCTGCTTATTCCTGGAAATTCCTGTTATTCTATTGGAAAGTTTCCAGATTGGAAATTCCCAGAGATTTACATCCCTACTTAATATCCTCAATTTTAAATTTGACTTTTAATAAAAAGTAATGCTGTAGCATCGATCTTCATTTTATGTCTAGTTATCTTCACCAAGTAGGTTGTGTTCTTTTGCCAGCATTTGTTAAAATGTTTGTTTGTTAGTGTGTGGACAGGACAGCTTAAAATGTTATAATGAAATATGGAAATTGTAAGAAATGTTAGTCATGGAACAAGGGGATGTGATTATAATTTGGTGGTGATCTGAGCTCTGAATTTAGATAGGGACCCAGGGACTTTTGAAAGTAGTTGTCCATATTACAAGATAAAGCATTATTCCAAATATTTCAACTCAATAATTTCTAAACAGATCTTCATGACATTTACAGGGACTGCTGGTCATAGAACAAGGGAGAGGTGATTTGATTTTGGAGGTGAACAGAACTCAAGTGCAAACCAAGGAAATCTTAAAAGGATTTTAAGAGGGTAAATATGCAGTTTTCCACATTTTTGACAGTACTGCAAACCCTTGACCGAGAGCTTTGTAGGGAATTAATCATCTTCCCCACAACTAAACAGAGCTCATTCATGACTATCTCTTATGTTATGTCTCAGGTCCCCCAAATTTGTCCATACAGTGGCGAATTTGAGCATTAATGTACAGTTACAGTGCTCAGCATAAATGAGTACACCCCTTCAGATTTGTCAAATAACCTTTAATTTGTTTTCAAAATCAACATTCTTTAAGGCATACTGGACCACAAAATACTCCCCCAGATGTGGGCCATTGCTTGAAAACAAGATAATTAAGTTTAACACAAAAAAGTATTTTTCTCAATTTAAAATTAGGATGCAAAAAATGAGTATACTCCAACCAAAGGGGTGGGAGCACAGCAAATCTTAGTTATCATATTACCCTTATTTTCATTTTATGGTAAAAAAAAGAGTCATGTTGAATGCAGCTTTGTCAAAACTTTTGGAATTGGTCTTTTGTTCATTTAGATATTGATTAATACATTACTTTTAATAGGTGCTGTACTTATTTGTGCTGGGCACTGTATGTCACGTTCTTTTTGCTTGGTTGTCCAAAGCAAACCATGGCAACAGAGATGGGGCAAATAAATGTTAAAGGGGAAGGTTTACAGCTGTTGTATTAGTTTGGGCAGAGGTTGGGGATTCCTTAATGCTAGTTCGGCCAATGACCGCGACATGAATCCGTGGTGGAGTTGAAAACAAACCAGGGACCCCACCCTATGGTAGCATTTCTCACCCAGGGATGGGTGGGTCCCCTGGGTGAGGCTGTATGCTGATGAGAGACCTGAAATACCTGGTGACACTGGGTTCTAGCGCTGATGAAGTGTCCAAGCAGCACCATAAGGTGTATGCCAAATCCAAATTTGGCCATTTCCAAAGGCAGCAGGACAATGCTCATTTTAATACATAGTTAGAGCAAACATCAGGCGTCACTTCATGTCCACTCTAATCCGAGTGACACAGTGGGGTGTTCGGGGGTAGGTGTATTAGTAAAAGACTACCTGTAGGCTGCACCTGTGCATCATCCTCTCCTATAACTCATCCTCTTTGTATTATTCATTGATAAGAGCTCAAAGACATGCTCAACATAGTGTTACGAGATTTTACTTCTGCTCCTATGAGGAGCAAGCGCCAAGAAAACAGCAAATACAGTCACGGGGCATTTCCACCACCTGGTATCATCTCAGCTCGGCTCCACTCAGCTCAGTTACTTTGTTTTTCTAGGAAGTAAAAGGAGTTAAGAGGAGCTGATGTTTCTGATGTGTATAAACTGAATATCTCACAGAACCTCCTCCAGCATGCTAAAAGTACAAACCCTCATCATTCCTTCTCGTCTGCCTTGTTTTTCGGTGTAACACAAAGATGATATGAGTCTGACAGAGAGCTTGATTGCATCTTTGCTGCTTGGATGTCATGCCTGCGCACAGAGGAGCCATCTGATGGACAGTAGTTTTGAACAACGGGGCATTTAGAGCCCCTTCTTCTTTTCAAAATCACGGATCACTTGTTTTCTGACCTGCTCCACTTCTTCCTTCAGCCACAAATGTCCCTCAAATCTCTATTCAGGTAGACATATAGTAGTAACCTTGGTTTCTCTTCTGAGGAGCCAGTGCACTCAGCTGTGAAGAAAATTCCCCTTTTCTTTTATATTCCCTTCTTAATCATCACTGCACCTCTCCATTAGAGGGAGCTGATTGAGAGTTTTTGATGGAGCAACATGTTCCCCTAAATTTTTGGCATCCTGTTCGTTACATTTGTGGAAAAACAAAACGAAACTCCATACAGCAAAGCCACAAAATGTAGTTTTTCCTAAAAATGACATTTATCTCTTCCTATTAAATTGTTCTCCAAGTATTTGAGTCTCTGAGTATCACTTTTACCTTTTATTGCCCTTCAAAATTCCTCACAGAACACAGTTAGGAATGGATTGTTCTGTAAGTAGACAGTGCCAATCCAATTCAGTTTATTTATATAGCACATTAGAAAATCTGCTGCACAATTACTACCAAGCAGAAATAAAATGAATTAGAATGAAAAAGATAAAAGCTAACAACCAAATACAGTTCAAAAATCACAACTGAATCATGAAATCATATGAAACAAATAATAACAGCCAAATTAAGAGAATAGAGGACCAGATATTCTAAATTAAAAGCCAAGGAATCAAAGTATGTTTTGAGACAAGCTTTAACAGTAGGTAAAGTGCAGGGTCATTATGATTTTAAGCCAAATCATAAGATGTAAAAGAAAAAAGTTTATAGTAGAAGCCAGTAAATGAAAAACTGATTCTGGAGTTTGCACTGAATGTGACTGAGCAGGTACGGCGCAGTTCTCTCACTGCATGATAAGAAGTCATTACTTTCAATGAACCACTCATAATAATTTCACCTTCACTTTTAAGCAGCAATAAAACACTTGTAAATCCTAACAAAAATTAATGTTTCTGTGTCTGGATCCATTATTTCTTTTTTCGCTAAGCTTGCCTGATGGATGACAATTTATCCTCCCAGTGATGTGAGCTTATGCTCTGGCATTGAGGCTTATTGATTTCTCGTGTTCACATTTGTTCTGCTGTATCTCATTGCTTTAAATTTCTTCAACAGAATATCCGTGATGAACGGCTTCCAGAAATAAGTACTGAGAGCACTACTCAGAGTGGACACACACTTCAAACACACTGCTCTCTTTGGTTTACCTGAACCCTGGAGTCAGGCTCTTGCTTGATCCACTTGATGACTGTCTCGAAGACCAGCTCCTCAGCCTTGGTGTTGAGACTGTCATTGGACAGGTAGGACACCAAGCCCTCCTTGGACACACTCAGAATCTCTTCCTGTCCTGCCACCTGCAGAGAAACAAAATGTTGATAAATGACCAGAAAAGAGGACCCTAGTGCAAAAATAATGCAGGAAGACAAAAAGAGTGTCTGCAAACATTGACCACGGTGTGGAGCTGCAACATCCTGAGTTTACCAACTCCTCAAAACAGGTGATCATATTAACTGAAAACCACAACAAAAAAACCAAAGCACAGGGATATTAGTATTAACATGTTAATTGAGTTTTTGCACTTTGCACCCATTTTAAAACTGCTTTAGTCACACTAGAATCTCACTTCACTGATGCTTAACAGTGGTGATAGTGGAGAATCCTTCTCCTTACACCACCAACATGACACACATCGACTAAGTATTGATGACTTTATGTATTCAAGATTTGTGTGGAATGATAATAGTGCTATTTGGAAAATAAATAACAAAAAAATTCTTCATCATCACACGTCCGCTGTACCACCAGGGGGACGCGTTGAAGTCACAATATACTATGCACATGTCACGCAGTTTAACCTGCTGAGTGGTAGAGAACAAAGTGTGGAAACTGATTTTAATGGAGAGAAACAGGGGAATGCTTTAATTTTTTTTCTTGATTGGCCTTATTAATTTTGATGATGTTCAATATTGGCAATATAGATTTGAAGCTGCTATATGTATAAACATGATTAAATAAATGCTTTGCACTGACAGTTATATTAGAAATGCGACATTTATTAGCCTGAGACAGAGGTTGCAGCTCTATGGATTATAACTCTGTATCTGTGGGATTTTGTGAATGTCCAAAAAGAGACAGATCACACAGGCTTTATTCAAGCATATGGCTCTGGCATCAGTTTAACTGTTGTTTCCTCCTGTTTACTTTTAATGTGACAGCTGAACAGTTCAGATGCTTTCATTTATCTAAAATATGCAAAAGAAATGTGTATATTGGACTAAAAACAAGTCATATTTATTTAATTTTTTCATTAATTTGTGATAAAAATCTACTGACTAAACTCTTTTTTAAATCATTTATTGTCAAACCAGCAAATCGAATACAAGATTACACATATCAGGAAAAGGATATATATCTATGTTAGTATGATGTATCAATTTTATTTGGCAAAGTCACTGACACTTATGTCCAATATCCATTTCAATTTGCCACTTACTGTAACTTTTATGGCTTCAAAATATATCTTCCAATAATAACCCCCACCAAGGAGGTTTTGTTGTTTGTCAATGGATTTGATGGTTTTTATGTGCTTTATTTTTTGACAGCACTGATTTCATTTTACAGCCGCGAGTCAGTATCTGATTTACTTTCAGTTTTTACAAAGAAAAAGAAGAAGAAAGAAAGAACAAGACCGAAAAAGGATAATCAAAACAATAAAAAAACAATAAAAGTGCAATTACCATGAGCATTCAACATGAGAGGGAATAGGAGAGTGTATAGACCGAGTGTCTTCTTATCACACAAGCCCAATCATGTTCAGTTTGTGTCATTATCAATCCATTTTGCCCGATTGTTGTTGAAAACATCATGTTTGGTTTTCACCAATTTCTCATTATACCCTCATCATGCATGTTATCATAGTATTTTGGTTAAATATCTATCATCCACATGTTTGTATTTATATATCCTCCGTACATCACTTTACTTTCCTTAGGTTAGCATGTCCCAAAACATTTTTAATTACTCCATGTTCCTTTTCCCAGTGTGGTTGCATTTTCTGACGTCCCCAGGAAATGTGTTTACAGTGTGCGTCTTCATTTCCACATAATCTTCAGCGTGGTTCCTGTGAACCAGTTGTTCTCTCTTTAATTTAGCTGTAATAAAGTGCCTTACTAGATTTTTTCTACACATGTTCACTCAATTCCCTGGAGATTATAGAGCTGCACTGCATCTCACACATGCTCAGCCATTCTCCTTGTGTGATTCCAATGTGTAGTTCATTTTCCCATTTCCAATTTATGTATTCAGTGAAGGGTTTTCTGTCTTCTCAAGGATTGGAAGAACAATGATTTGGATTTTTCATTATTCTATATGCTATATTTTGAATGAAAATTTATGGTATACTGGTCACAGCACAAGAAAGAGGTGATTACATTTTAGTGGTGAACCAATTTCAGATGTAGATCTAGTATTTTTTTTTCCAGGGATTTGTTGACATTGAAAGATAGGGCAGCTTCCCATATCTTTGCTAATAACTAAAAAAGATATCAAAATATCTTATGATAGTTTCAGAAAGTGTTGGTACTGGCTAACCTCACAGTGCAGGTGAATTTGCCTGATTCAATAACTTTAATCAGGTAGATTCATCTTGTTAATCTCCAATCTACAATGCCTGTGAGCCACCCAAAGCAGCA
The DNA here is from genome assembly GCA_036419115.1 of Scarus forsteni. NCBI lineage: Eukaryota > Metazoa > Chordata > Actinopteri > Labriformes > Labridae > Scarus > Scarus forsteni. The sequence continues at coordinate 32,870 of JAZDUH010000182.1, forward strand.
CAGTCCAGTCAGCGTCCTTTGGAGCAGGAAGAAGTGAAAGCTACGAGCAACATTAGCATAGCATTAGTATTAGCAAGCTAACAGCTTCAGTAGCAGTTTATTAATTAAAAACCAACAACGCTTTTAACTTATTTGTTCAAAGGATATTGTTTTCCAACATGTTTTAGCATTAGTTTGTTTCATGCAGTGGCTTGTGTTTTGTCCTTTACACCACAGCAGTAGTGTCCACCAAACAAATTATCTGATTGGCCTGTAATAAATGTGACAAAAAGAACAATCATCTAATCTCATGCAAACAATGTCATGAAAAAGTTCTGCCCATTGCCAAACACCTTCTATGAGCTGTTACCTAGATGGAATAGAAAAATATATTTAATGATCCATCTGGAGTGCCAGGTTAGGTCAAGGCATAAGGGAGAAGTGATTAGATTTTGGCAGTGATCCAAATCCATATGTAGATCCAGAAAGTTTGAAGGATTTGATAACATCAAAATAGGCCAATTTTCCATTTCTTTAATAATAACCGAAGAATGCCTCGACACTTGTTTGTGCTCCCTGAGAACTTCTGGTAATTGGCTAAAGTGCATAGCAACCTCCTAGCAACAATGACAAAGTAATCCCAGAAATCATGTCACTCACCTCTGGGAAGTTCTGCAGTGCAAAAGCCTTGGCCATGTTGTGGAGCTCTGTGCAGCTCATGGCTTCGGCCATCGCCAGCACCCCCAGACAGTTAGCTGCAGTCAATTGTTTCTCTGCAGTCAATAAACCAGGAAGGAGAGACAGAGAGAACAGACAGAGACAGAGTGATTAAGAAAGGTGAAACATTATTCAGATAGCCTATCTGTTAAAAAGATCACATTAATATGCAGCCAGCACAGACTCTCAGTCTTAAGAGGGAGTATTTGTCTGGGACTTATGGCCAACGATTCTTATAACTCTAAACAGCCCTGAGGACAAACAACAGGAGAATTGATCTCTCACAGCACTGACAGGAGGTGCTGAGAGTCAGGGAGCAGCTTCAGGATTAGCTGAGCTGCTTTGAAGGAGCCTTGTAAGATCTAAATATTTAACACACACACAACTATAGTCTAACCCATTAGGGAAAAGGTTAACCTCACTGTCGATGATATATTGTTAAAATGCAGTATTTGTAGTTCTTTTCACTCAATTACATTATTCATGCAGTGGGAAATATTTTGATCTCATGGTGCATTAATGCGAGGACTCTGCCTGAAAACATCTCTTTCTCATGTTATCTGAGCAGATGAAGATTCATTTCACTGTGAATGCTCTCCACCAGAGACATTATGTTACACACTCCTTCAATCAGTTTCCTCAATCCAAGACAGCCAGATTGAATTTTAGTTTGATGCACAAAACTGTGTCTGAAAACTCTTAAAAGCTTGCTTCAGTCGGTAAATAGCTTCTTTGAAAGTGTTAAAATTTGTCAGATATTACCACAAGCCAAACGGTCCAGAATTTCAGGATTGCTGGCACACAATAAAGAGGTTTTATTTGCTAGAGTCTGAAGTTTTGTAAAGAAAGTTAAAGAGGAGAAGTAGGTCAAGGAGATGTTTGCAATTTTCTCCTTAGTGTTTTTGTTACAAACTTTAGCTATTTCTGACACAATATCAATTTCTCTTTTCTTAAGCACAGGACATGTACCTGTTTTTCTCCTTCCAATTCAGCTGAAATGTCATGATTCTTGTTGAAGAACAAATCAATGCCTCTCTGGCAATGAAGTCTACAAGAGCCTCTCATGTTTTTCATTTTTTCCCCAAATAGAGGAAAACAAATCAATATCATGGGCTGCTGGTTTTCTTTTATGTTCTTTTCACTGCTTTCCTTCTGACTTATTAGAACAGGCACTGTCTTGTGTTTAGGCACATAAAGCATCTTATTATACTGGATACAAAACCTGGCATTTTTAGCTGTAGTTGTTGGTTCCCTTTACTATAATTGGTTACTTAGCCTTTGGTCTTTAACTTTTTATTGGTTCAGTTGAGGCTCTCGAAAGCATCTTTAATAGTACTCCTTATCTTTACTTCCCACATCTTCCATAAGTTTCACTCTGCTTGATTTTCTTTATAATTTTAGCAACGTTTAAGCCAAAAGATGTACGAGCCCTCACTAACTGAGATGAGATCTGAGGCAAATTTGAACACTGCGAGTATCAACAGGATGGCTGGAAACTTTTGAAATATGACAAAAGGGAGCACCAGGGATGGGAGGAAAGCTGACTTCAGAGTAAAGGTGCGTTCACACCGGACGCTACTTGTACTACCTCGGCGATCACTCTCCATTCAAAGTCAATGTACAGCCGCGATGGGGCGGGGCTAACCCTCCCGCGATGCGACAGCCGCGTACAAGACGATCACTTCACTCGTCGCGCGATGTCAAAGTTAAAAAAAGTTGATCTATTCGGGCGATGTCGTGTGTGGCTGTGCGGAATCAGCCAATCAGCGGTGTGTGTACGTGTGACGGTACCCTTGACAGTTATTCATCCGGACTACAGGGCGGATGAGTTCCGTCTAGGCGGAACTGATCTCAGTGAGGACATTAGTTCTGCATGGCCGGACCGCCGGAAACTCACAGAAAATGCTGCTGCAGGGCATCAGCTGCAGTGTTTTGTGTTTGATAAGTGAGTAAAAAGGATACAGCTGGAAAAAAGTCCGCTTATACATCCTATTATATGATATATGAAATGATCCCGGTGAAAGTCAAGCGGACGTCAGCGAGCGACGGCCGACGGCAGTGGTTACCAAACTGAGGTATTTATGGACACGCGACGCTACGTCAGTGGGCGACGCGACTTTGGTAGCTGGATTGCTTGCGGTGTGAACGCAGCATAAGAAGCTCTGAGAGGCCGTGCATGGTGATAAACAAGATGCAAGAAGTGTGAGAATATGAGGCTGTAGGCATTGCATGTGGCTGGAAACACACATGACATCCACTCTATAATATTAATAGCAATGCTTTATTATATTATGTTTATTAATGAGATTCTTCTTCATTTACCATTGGACTTGCATGGATATTTTACACAGGTTTTAACATTAGCAACAACAAGCTCATGGCTATTCTGATGTTTAATGCCATACTGTGTTGAGGCCCATTCAAACATCAACATATGGTAGTAGATGTTGACCAACACTGACAAATTATCAGAATTTTGATGTAAGTAAATTCCTGAGGTCAATGATGCTGTGGTCAATGCAGATCAATGTATCTAAAGCAAAGAGAAATGTTGTGTAGGTGAAGTATGGCATTTCCAGACAGCTCCCTAACCATTTGCAGACAGATTTTTAAATTTCCAACAAAGATGAAACACTTGGGTAGCATACCCGACCTAGGGGAACTTTATCGTTACATTGCTTGGCACTGGTAAAGAATGTTCAAACGTATGGCAAAGTCACTAAATGAATGTCATTTAAAGCAGATGTATATGCTATTTCACCACATGAAGCTGCAGCTGGTCTCAGTTTTCCCACACCATGCCTATAGGACTAAAGTTGGCTGTCCCTAGAACGGTGAGTCAAGTACATACAACAGGAGTTTAGTTCTAAGAAGGAAGCAGTTAGAGCTGACAGAGCTAAAAGCTGCTGTAACTGAGGGCAATAGTTGGTATTACAAGAATGTTGGACAGTCATAACATCTTACATTTTTAAGAATGCAAAACATTTTTCAATGTACATCAGGATTGCCCAAAAGCTCAGTTCTGTGTGGCCCGACTTAGTTTGACTTGGCTTAACTTTTCTCTCTACGTCTGCAAAAGTTGGCCGAAACGTCAGTGTGTAAATGCGACATTAAGAAATGTGCAAATGTTTTTTCGTAATTCCACACAGACATTGCAGTGCGTGCTGTTAAGCCCAATGCATACTTGCTGTTTGTCCTTGCATTTGCATATACATGTTGGCATTAGGAGTGCTCTGCTTTATATACTTGCATATGCATGGCATGTGTTATCATCGGATACTGCCAGAGTCCACACCAGAAGACTCAGCCTGAATACAACTTCTTGTTTTATAGGAAATAAACAATAAAATGAGCGACAATACATCAGTTTTTGGATTCATAGTAAGAGAATAAACTACAATAATCTACCTTATCATTAAAAGTAAAAATTTGCAGAGTCAATCAGTCACAGACAATAGGTTGATGTTTTTTTTAACCTTTTGGAGTACAACCAAACAGAATAGGGAATATGGGTGGTCTCTTTATCACAGTGCTGTGATACTTTTGCCATCAAACATAAAGTTTGTCAGAATTGTGGCCTTGATTTATCAGTTTGTCTTGAAAATTCTCCATCATTGCTCCTGTTGCTGTGGGAATTTATCTCATCTGCCTCTACACTGATCCTGAAGGCCATCACATATTGCATCTTGCCACCATGCTGTATTTAATCCTGGAAGACAAGCAAAGCAGATGCATTAACCTTCGCAATGAGCATGCGGCAGCCATTGCACATTAGCATCCATGTAGCAAACAGCTAGTACTGTAAATGCCTCATCATGCATCAAATCCAATTCACATTTTTGTGTCCTCTCAGCCATGATTACCTCCTCATCATACTTGTTCATATTGACTGCCTTTAACAACTTTTGGAGTTATTGCTTCACAAACAACACGGAACAGAAATGTAAAGCTTAAAGTCAGTAAAACTGATGCCTTAAACAAGTTGAAGGTGGTTCTCAGCTAAAACCTGTTTTTAGTTTCCATCGTTACTAACTGATGTGAGCAACTTCATTTGCAAACTCTCAAACAAAGACAACCACACATCACTCTCCTGTGCTATGATTTGCTCCTACCTAAGAAGGAGACGCAGACTTTACAGAAGGTGTTGAACTGGAACTTGTTGGCGGCCTCCAGCAGCATCTTTGCGTTGGCTGAGTCGATAACCAGAGATCCCGTGTAGACAAACTCGAGCAGCTGCTCCAGCACGTCAGCGCTGATGTTGTTCATACTCAGCTCCAGCATCTCTCCGCTTCTCGACTCCCCTGATGACCTGATCAACCAATCACGGTAGAGAAAAGCCAGTCAGAGGCACACTGAGATGTGAAGTATGAAATAAAATCAAATCTTTTAAGGACAAGAGAGACAAATATGCAATATCAAAACTAAAAAGACACCTGGGGTGGTACAAGACTGAAGAAAATAAGAGAAATATTACACAACAATAACTTAAAGTGAAAAAGGGACAGAAACCAAACTTTGGACAGTCTCTACTTTTCTACATTTTAGCTATGTTGCTGCATCTGAAACAAAATGTCCTCTCTGAACAAAGATTAGACAAACAAACATTATTGCTTTATTTATGTGTGTTTTCATGTATGCATAGTTTCAGAGGTGGACATGCATACATGTCAGGGCACATATGAGCTTACAGACAGGAAATGAAACAGCACAGTTAAAACACCAACAGATGACTGAATGTAAAGGATGCTGGTTAAAGTGTGTTTAACTGGGAGCAGAATATCCCCTCGGACTGGTGTGGTGTTGGATGTGCCAGAGAGTGCTTGTATGAACAAATTAAACAGAATATGATCCCTCCATAATGCAGAGCCTGGAATACACTAGGGGCAGTGAGGGGTCTTGTTATGGAACTGGGCCACGATGTGTTTTCAGAGGACCAAATAACAGAGATTAGTTCACATGCAGAACCCCTCCCCCCCTCTGGAAGGTTATTACAGAGCTGAATTACTCTTTAATATCCTTCATGAAACAATAATCCACTTAAGGGTAAAATAATGGAATAAAAACGCTGCAGAACATGTCTCTATTTCAGCGGCTCAGTATAAAAAGCATCCGCAGAGTGTGTTTGTGTTTCTATATCTGCTGCTACCATTTTGTTGGATTAGAAGTCAGGACAAATAGTCAGCATTTAGTGAGGCACAGACAGCAAAACAAACAAGATGAGACAGGAGGATAAAATGGTCAGAGTGAAGATGAGAGAGGAGAGACTGAAAGGGGAGGATGAAGAGGAAGCAGAGGTAAAGGGAGGCAGGGTGAGACGGTTCTTCCACAGGGAGCCAGCAGCCATCCTTCTGAGAGAGGGGTTTGGTTGTTCCATGACTGTGATAATCCCCCCACCAGAAAAAAAGCACATCACACCTAAATCAAACCTTTATCACTGCTGCCTGCGGTGTATGAACTGAGACATTAGTGGACATTATTAAAACAGAATTCAGGAAGAGAGAAGAGAAAAGGACGTCCAAAAATAAAATAAAGAAAATGGCTTTTCTTCTGTGGATGGACTTTGGCTGGAAAATCCAAGAAAGATACCTTTTATCCTCCTGCAAAGTGAAAATGAAACACAAAGTGTTATGGGAGGGCAGAAAAAAGATAGGAAATAGAGGGGGTTGTTGCTTGTGAATAAAGTGGATGGAGGGAAAAAAAGAGTCTGAGGGAAAAGGGAAAGAAAGAGCATTTGAACAACCTACGCAATGAGTGCAAGGGAACTGGCTCAAGTGGCTCTTTGTTTTGTCTGAGCACTTTTTCCATGGAAGTGATGCTATCCTTTATGTGTTTAGAAAGACGCAGATACTAATGACCCGTTTGATAGCATACTTGAATTTAAATAGTGAGACAGGGAGTGAGAGAGGAGAGGCAGAGGGGTGGGGTTGAGAGGGTCACACTAAGGAGAAGTTTGGAAAGACTGTTCCACTTATTCATGAAGAAGTCTTCTAATGGGCAGGGACTGTGAGAATGATGTTAAGAAGAGGATGAGGGAGTAGCAAAGCTGTAATGTATATCTGAAACACAAACATGCACATAACAACCCATCCTTTAAATTACTATAAGCCTTTAACAACAATAAAAAAAGTTTGTTCTCACAAGACCATCTACTCTCTGGAACATTGTTAAGATTACATTAAAATGTGACTGCTGTTTTAAAGATTTTGGTAGACATTTTATCATGTCAAGACTTTCTCATGTGCCTCCTTCACCTAAATGTGAGATTGGACAATTTAATGAATAAACAAAAATATTGATGGAATGACAATAGCTATTAATTCAGTTGATGGACAAAATACTGCAAAAAAGTGTATTAATACAAATCACAGCATATATAATTATTATCTCAATTACATAATGTAATAGATGTACTGTTTCATATTACCAATTTTTTTTTTATCCCCAAATCATATCATTTATTCAATTGTCAGCCAAAACTAAATCTCCGACACTGTATTTGGCTTCATCAGATACTCCTTTGTCCATCACAATTTTTCTGACTTAACTGCAAAGGCATCACAAAACACAATATGCTGTGAAGCTTGTTTAGCTTAGCTGGTCAGCTCTATCCTGTTGGGTCCCTGCATGAATTTTAGTACAAGATTCAACACTGGATAAATATGTTTGATCAACCAGTCAATGTTTTTTAAAAAACAAAAAATGTCTAATATTGATTGGTGGCCAATTAAAAGGTGTACCTTTACTTACAACCAAGGACAGTATATTTAATACCAGCCTCAGTTATCAAAGATAACTGATTGATTAGCATGGAGAGTCTGTGTGTCCAGTGTTCTAATGTTGTCAGACACATCAACACCACATGAAAGGCAGACACTCACCTTTGCAAAGAGAATCTTTAGAGTGTTTTTCTGCTATCAACAGCACCTTGTTTTGCTGTTTTCTTAATGCTATGCTTAAATATTAGGTCTATTAATGGGACAGACATGCTGTTGGCATTGTTCCCTCTGCCAAGGTTATGTTTATGCAATAGTTTGTTAGTGATGACTCAAAAAGATCTCAATGGATTTTGGGTAAATGTTCAGACAGTTTGGTAATGATCTAAACATGGATGAAGATCGAGGAATTTTTGAAAGGATTTGTAAACATTCCACTGTGGGACTGTTTTCCACTCTCGCTATTAACTTGATTAGCAATGTCAGAATGCCTTGGAGCTCTCTGTGGACTTCTAATATATTTTTCATTTGTTGGTGCACATTTGTGTGTGTCAGAGGCAGCTGAACACAACCTGCTATTGTGTGGGTTAAAGGACAGGTTGAAGATTTGATATACATGATAAATTAATCCCAACATAGGGATCATATATCTGCATTATATGCATTATATATTGCACAGGAAAAAATAATTTAGTAATGATTAAAAAAAGTAATTTCAGTGTTTTAATCATTGTTGAGTCCTTCTCTATTATTTGTTAACTGAGAAGGTTTATATTTTGATGAGACCATAAAAAAATGATCAAAGTTGATGTCAAAATGATACAGAGTATCAATTCACATTTTCTGCCTATCACTCCTGGATCAAACTAGAAATAAAATCTAACATTATTCAAGAAGAAGTATATAAATGAGCATGGTGACCTTTAGTTTCCTCTCTGGGGCCCAGCTGTTTTCAGCGGCTCATTTTAAGGTGTAAGTGATGTGACCCTGTGGTTGATAAGAGGCTCAGAGGTGACAGTCTGATGGACAGGTTGAGGAGCATAGGGGCTTCAGTTTCCTCTAAAGTCACTTCAGTCTCTCAGTCAGCTGTTTTGCTATTGTGAAGGTCAAAGGAGGACTTACTGCTTCTTTTTTATTCAGAGTGGTGCTGTCATGGAAAGGAACGAGCCTGGTACAGGCGAGGCTCTGTGACTCTTCTACCTCTGCTTTTCAGCACTTCGTTCACATTCAAGAAGAACAAGTGGATCAGTGTGAGTTCAGCAGCTGATAAGCGGCTCTCGGCGCTCTGATAAGCTTCACTGTGGAGGATGCATGACTGAGGGGCAAAGAGGCAAACTTCCCTCAGGCACATTGGTTATGGCAACTGGCTATCTTTCTGCTTGTTGAGACTTTTCCTGACTTCAGTACCTCGTCACACTGTTGAAAACACTCTCAAACAGCAACTCAACCTGAACCAAGGTTTAAAGACAACTTTGGGTCTTGAATCCGAAATATTTTAGAGAAAGAACAAGAGCATGACAGAATAATGGCAATGATTCTCCAGCACACAAGAACAATTAATAAAAAGATAATGTGAACCATGTTTGTCAAAAAACTGTTAGTGGACTGCAAAGAACTCCAAGAGGAATGATTTCTTTGTTGACAAAAAACCCAATGGTCTCTTCCTCCACATCGTCCATGCCTGCACCTAGCAGTTTTGGGCATGTTGGTGTCAATTTAATCTCTACTTAACACACATTCCTGGCATAAAATGGATGGATTATGTGCCTTGGTTATGGACAAGTGTATGTTGGTCACAGAACGAATCACACAAATTTCTGTCAGCTCTCATTCCCTTTAATTACAGTGTGAGGTTGCCAGTTGGAGCTTTAGTATCCAACTGGTAAGATTTCAAAGGCTGGTCTGAACTCTTGCGGGATAATTGACTTTCTTGCTTTTTATTGTGCCATTGTGCCGCTGTGAGCTGCTCACAGTCATTACATCTTGGCAAGATGGGTCTGCCTGATTACTGACATAAATCAGGCCGATCCAGCTAATTTACAAGGTCATGCAGTCTAATGCACAGAACACAAACAGGACAATGTATGAAATATGTTGCTTAGATTTAAGTTATTTTTTAAACTATGTATTCCCAAATTACCTGCAGTGATCAAGAAGATGTAGTGAATAATTCTGCATAATGGCTACAAGACCTTTATAACCTTTTTCAGAATTATTAAAATCCTAAGATCAATAAACAGGATCATACAGAATAAATACTTGCTTGTATTCTCTGATCTGTGTGTAAAACACACTGGACAGCCTGTATTACATCAGTGAGCCAAATTATATTATATCATATCATACAATTATGGCACTAATAAGTATTTATACAGATAAAAATGTTAATTTTATATAAAGAACCTCTGGATGTGTGTAAGAATTTGTTTCTGATCTTAAGAATGAGGGCCCATTTGGAGGTTTAGAAGCACTCTTTTTCCATCCACAAGACAGGAACACGCCTGCTGAGTGCCCAACCACTCCTCATTTTCTGCAAAACACACCCTTGGAAATTTATTCGATTTTATTTATACCAATGCTGTTATTACCACTGCTTGGTGATCCAATTCTTTCACTATTCCTTTTTCAATTCCTGTGAATTTTCTGTGTGGGCAAAGTTGGCAATGTACAATGTCAAACAAAGAGGAAGGAAATGATCAGAGAATTGTGAAGCATAACCACTGACGATAACAATTCCACGAGGGAACTGTTAACAATTCTACACTGGAATTGGTTTTCAATTCCCATTTGTACCCCACAGGCCTCACAAGAGTGCATGTTCATTTCCTATTTTTACTACATGAGCACTGGATATGAGCACAAAAATTTCATAGAATGAACATAGAAAGGACACCTGCACTACGCCAAAAGGCTTCGTGCGGGATGTTTTGTTTTACGTTTAGACTTTAGACAGTCAGAAGGCTGACACAGTTACACTTACGTGTGAAAATGTGTTAAAAAACAGATAATGGATTGAAAAGGGTTGGGAACTGGGCTTAAACTTAGATCCAAATGAAACAAAAACACTGGTGAAGGATGGTTTGTGTCAGCATAAAGAAGCACTTTTGGGGTGTCAACTCAAGACAATAAAAAAGGAAAATAAAATAGTTTTGAGGGAATAAATGGGCTGTTGTGAAAATAAATATCACCCAAAGTGTACAATGTTTCATTTTAAAATTTTGGCTCTTTGGTGAGTTTTAAAATATCCACAGTCATGGAACATTTTCACTGCTCATTAAAACAAAATGTGGTTAAGTAACCCTGCAGGAAAGATAATGACAAGGCTTGGCCTTTACTTTACTTTTTGATACATTCATTTGAGTGGGAAGATGAAGGAATGGCCCTGTGCAGGGAACCAAAGTCATCACACACCTGCAAGAGAGAGAGGGGGAAGGGAAAAAAGCGACACAAATGGACCCTATGAAAAGAACAGACTGGATCAAGAGCTGGTGGGAGAGGGGAGGAGAAGGCAAACCTTTTCACCAGGTCCTTGAAATACAAGCTGCAGGAAGCTAGAACATTTTGGTGGACTTCAAACTCTTTGCCTTCAACTATTATTTTCAGGTCTGTAAACTCTTTCGCTCTGCGCTGCTGGTTCAACTCCTTCAACATCTCTGGAGAACAAGAAAAACAAACAGACAACCACACATTTGGGATTAGAAATTCAGACATGAGAAACAATAGCATTACAACAACAAACAGAAGAAGGTGATGAAAAGTGCAGATAGTGGAACACAATATTGCAGAAAAATCTTAAGAAGTAAATTTCAGTATTTGAACAAGAAGAAGTTGTATTTGCAGCTTTGATTTAAGTCAATGACAAAAATATTAATAAAAAGTGTGCATGCATAGAGGAAAATATGCACTTTAAATATTCTTAACAGTACCAGGGCATTAGCAATCCCCAGACACACTTTGAAAAAATCAAAAGCTTAAATTATTGTGGAAACACATTTAAATTAATGTCTTTGACCTCTGTTAATACACACCCACTGCTACAGCTTCAACAAAGGGAGGGTGAAAAATATTAAGGCATATCTAAAGAGATGTGGGTTGAAAACAGAGACATTGTTGATGCATTATTCATTAAGAAATAAAAATCTTTGGCTTCCCACAAAGAGCCTGACTTGACAAAGAGCCGACCTTCAAATTTCTCTCATCCAGAAAAAAACTGTTTATCCCAAAATCCAAACACCTCTCTTCAGAACGGATAATTCCCCACCCCCCATTGTTTTCCTCAAAAATAATCAAGAGACCATGCTCTGAGCAGAGATGTGCTGTCAAAGGCCTTGGTACACGATGGCACGTACAATGCAGTTTAACACCTTCATGTTGGGTCTAGTCTCATTGTAGCATTGGGTCAGGGTCTCTTGTGTCTTTGCATGGTAATGAGGCACCATGAGGGGCAGCTGAGAGGGGAAATCAGCAGGATGTTAGCAACTTCTCCTTCAGCGTTAGAGGGGTGAACAAACACTGTGACTCTATTAATACGCCATCAAGAACACCATCAAGAGAAGCCATAAGCACTTCAAATAGAGGTCTACAGAGTTAATAATGTACATAGAGCCAGCTTCAACACTGAATATCTATCCAACACATCCCCTATGAGGAAAGATAAGAGAGAAAATGTAATGAGAGAGCTGTTTTTTGAGCTTCCTTACACACACATTTAAATTAATTAATTAAAAAAAAGCTAAACATTGAAATCTGAACACCTGAAGTCTGCAAGAAAAAGAAAATAAAAATCTTTTTAAGCCTTAATGCCCTGATGTTAAATATTAAGAATTTCTCTCCAAATTAGAGACAGTCCAAAAATGTCTTGAGAAAAAACATCTTTAACACAAAAGTTTCAGAAAAATCTGCTTCACAGTGCTTCAAAATGTATTAAAACTTGTCACATAAATACAACACGATTTTAGAAATCTATTGTTCAAAGTTGTGATACTTTCATTTGTAACCTGTCAAAAATAGCCTTTCAACTCATAATAACTGAAAAAAATATTTGTATGACCTCCTTTGGCCTTGCATTCTTGTAACATTGTTTGTATGTACTCTTGTAGATTCTTAATTCAGCTTCAGATATTATAGCGCAGAAGATCTCGAATCGGATACTATATCCCTGTGAAATAATATTCAAATTCAGGTCCATCAATTCCTGATCAGCATTACTGAGGTTAAAAAGTCTCTGCACAGCTCTAGTATGCTAAGTCACTGCCATCAGAACCCAGGTCAGAGACAGTCCATGATACTCTAAGATGGAAAGAAGATAATGTACATAGATGCAAAAGTTGCCTAGAAACACATCTCAGCTCTCAGCCTGTAAATAGAAGAACTCTTGTCTGATAGTTTAAAGATGATCAGAAACTGTACAACTGTTTTTTAAACTCTAACTTTCACACTTGTACAATGCATTTTTATATTTTGTGTAATTGTGGAAAGAGAACATTAAGTAAAAAAAGTTGTTTGAGCCTATGTTTTTACACTAGTTTTTCACTAAAAAAAGACATATATGTATGTCCTCCTGAACTGCTTTTCACCATTCTTGCTAACATTTTCTGTATGTACCTTTTGCCTCTCTGATTTTTTATTCACCAATTTCCATTTTAGACCTTTTCTTTTTCTTTGAATCTTTTATTGAACCAACTTTCTTTAACATTCAAAAGTTTGAAAAATCTGCTTCACAGTTTCACAAATGTATGTTTGCTTAGAAAATAAACACATCAGAAGACCTGTTATTTGAAATCAGCCAGTTGAAAATGATACTTTCATTTATTTGAAAGTAACAAACTGAAACATAGAAATAGAACTCAGTCCTTGACTCATAAAACCCAACATTATGCAAGATCAGTAATATTTGTATGTCCTCCTTGGCCTTGCATTCTTGCTAACATTGTTTGTATGTACTCTTGGATAGACTCTTTATTTATTCAGCTTCAGATATTTTATAGCTGTTTACAGACTGGCTTTAGATTAAACTTCTTTGAATCTTTGTTGATACTATATCCCAATTTGTGAAATAATATTCAAATTCAGACCGGTCCATCAATTCCAGTGATCCAGATTACTTTTTTTTTAGGTTAAAAAGTCTCTGCACAGCTCTGAAGTATGCTTGAAGTCACTGTCTGGTTCATACATGAACCCAGGTCAAATTAGATCCAGTCCATGATACTCTAAGATGATGCGGCAAGTCAAGCTATAAACCTTTTATTTTCTTTTTAGGGATGCAACTCATTGGGTGCCTTTATTCTCCTGACAGACAGGGCATCTCAGCTCTCAGCCTGTAACTCTTTTAGCATAGAACTCTTGTCTGCATCAGTGGGTTAAAGATGATCAGTAAAGTACAACTGTTTTTTAAACTGTTTTTCTAACTTTCACTACTTGTCTGTTTTCAATGCTTTCTTATTTTTACATTTTGTGTAATGATGTGTGTTATTAATGGTGGGTTGTGAAATTAAGTAAAAAAAAGTTTACTCTGATCTATGTTTTTTACACTAGTTTTTACACTAAAAAAGAAATATGTACTTTTCCATCAATAATTTTCTGCTTTTCACCACTTCCTTTCCTATTCTATTTTCTTTACCTTTTTGCCTCTATATTTTTTCCAAAAAATTCCACCAATTTCCATTTTATACTTTTATTTTCTTTCTCTTTAATTCTTTTATTGAACTAACTTTTCTAAATGCAAAATTTGAACAAATTTTAACGACAGTTTCTACATTTACCTGTTTGTCACTTTTTTCGAGAAAGCCATAAACACATCAGAAGACCTGTTAGTTTGTCAAATCAGCCAGTTGAATGTTATCCTACCATCTCCACATTAATTGTAATAAAACTTTTACCTATAGTTCAACATAGAAGTAGAACTCTCCTTGATCAGTAAAAGCCCAACATTATGCAAGATCAGTAATTAATATGGCATTTGTTACATCTGCTGTATTAGTATAATACTTCATAACTCATTTCCAACTACTTCTAAACAGACAGATGTTGTTAAAAATGACTAAGTTACCATCATTCAACATCTCATCACTAGGAGTACATAAATAAAGAATTTATAATAAAACATGCATAAAAAACCCCATTGGCGGTTATACTAGCAGTACATTTCATGACAATATTACACTACATTACCAACACCAACTGTCACAAAGTTTGGGAGCATTTTTCAGGTCAAATTAGTGCAGATGTGGGTGAAATCTGTGCTGCTGCAGCCAAACTGAAGAATAGAAGCTACTTTATTTCCAAGCTGTAAAATAAAAGGCAGGCTGTGGCTCTTTAGTTTGACCTGATGCAGATTGCTGAAGTTTGCTTCTCTCCACAAAGCCATTTTATTTTTTAGGCACCAGTAGTATGATAAAAAAACACTTGTCACAAGAGCCATGTGACTCGACAGTACTGAAAGGACCCTGGATTTTAAAAGACCTAGAACTGAGTCCAAACAGACACAGGTTTTGTTCTCTGTTCAGGGTGATGATTCCCTGGTCTGATTGTTAGTGAATTGTTTTTCTGTTGAAACAAGGCCATCGATCGATCATACTGTATGCTTCTCTCTTAGAAGCAAAAGCTTGAAGGTCCATTGCTGATCTGTATCCCCACACTTTCCATAACTATAAACAATAATTAGAGGTGCTTCGAGAGTGTGAACCTCCGCCAAGGCATCTCTGACTATTAAGCCCTTTAATAATCAAAAAAGTGGAGAGCTTTTCTATCATGCAATGTTATCTAATCCTTAAAAAAATTCTGGATACATATCAAAATTTGGATCACCAGCAAAGCATCACCACCTTACTCATGTGCCATCACCAATATTCTTTGAAAATTACACCAAAATCTATCGAGAACTTTTTCTGTTATTTGTCAAAAATGTGGAAAAGCGCCTCATTACACTCTGTTAAAATCTCTTCTACTGGAGACGGATAACTATCAAAATCAAATTTCATCCTTGTGCTATGACCAACATTCTCTAATCAGTCATCAAAAACCAAGGAGAGCTTTTTGATTTATTAGAAAGAATGTGGAAAACTGTCCTGTCCTGCAATGTTAACACATCTCATGAAAATTTCTGAATCTCCACCACAGTTGAATAATTTCTTCCTTTAGCATTGACCATAGAAATTTTCCTGAAAATGTCATCAACATTCGTTCAGAGCTGTTCGAGCTATCCTGCTCACAGATGAATGAAAGAATGGACAAACGCCAAACATAAACTCTTGGGTAAATCAATGCAACAAGGTCAGGATTTAAAATAAAAAATGTAGGAAACAGTATGTATTAACTGTGACCGTCTGTACCATATATATATGTGTCAATGCAGATGTACTGTATGTGTCAATAAATGCAGCTTTGTACACTGTTCTAGGAAATATGTTCAAAAGAGGTCAACATAATTTGAAATTATGAACATAAACAGTCTCATTCTTCATAGAAAAAGGTTAAGAAAATTATTTTTTGTCAATGAGGGCAGGAGATATAGAAAACAATTATATACTGATATTTTTCAGCTGCATGGCCATATTGATAATTATCTTGATATTTTTTTTGAATAAATAACTTTACAAATCACAGGTTAATGAAGCTTAAAATAGGATTGTTTTTATGCAGGGGGCCGCAGCTTACATTGTCACACTGCTCTTTATAAGGCTACTGTGGAACTCATCATGAAGCATTTCTCACCAACTGTTCTGGTATTCTCAGAGGAAAAAAAAAAAAATTCTGCCCCATCATCTGAGATCTTGGACAAAAAAATAAATATTGAGCCACTATTTTTCATTTATACATCATCCTCCTTGAGTGCAGGGGGCGGTTGGGCTGCATGGTTATTGTGAACGTTGCTTCTGTGCAGAGCATCATCCCTGGCATGGACACATTTAGGTTGGTGGGCCACCATCCAAATGAAGAGTTAGGGTAACACGAGAGCAGAAAGAAAAATGAGCTGCTTACCAAACATACTGAATACAGATGAGGAGAGAAACTGCGATTGACTGAGACCCTCTTGATGTGCAGCAGCTTGAGATGGATTGAGACGTATGTAAACATACAACAATAAAGTTTGCTTGCCATTAAACAGTGCCTAAGTCCATTTATCTGATGACTGTGTAAGCACGGACTGTGAATAGTGAAAACTCAGCAAGCTCGAGTTTATGTGAGTAAATCTCCACAGAGCGATATGGCTCTCACCTCCAATCAGCCACAGAGCCCACCATCTGTTTGCCTCAAGAATAGCAGGAGTGAGGGAGGGAGACAGAGAACTCAGCATGTCAGCAAACAATGGCCGCCTCCCTCAGAGCTGTGAGACACACCTGAATGTCTGATGGAATAGAGAGTGATGACCCCCCAGAACACCTCATCAGCACCAGGGACCATGAAACCACTCATGGCGTCCCCTTTATGTGGCATGGAGTGTGTGAGGCAGAGCCGCGTCCAATGAGAGCACAGCAGCTCTGAAACAGCAGACGTCTCAATGCTTCTCAAGTCCAAATGTAGAAAAGAATTTTACACAAAACTCTCATTGTGAGACATTCTGGAAAATATTTTTAGAGATGAAATATTTAAGCGTAGGTTTTATGCCTCTAATCAGTTCACTGTCATCCTGACAACCTGAGATGGCTCCTCCTGATTGGCTGACACAGCTCACAGGAGGAATGAAGACACGGCTGACTCTGCTGATCAGCCTAGTAACTCTA
>JAZDUH010000182.1:55000-175000 GCA_036419115.1 Scarus forsteni
GCTGTGCTCATGGTGGATTCACATTTGGCTTGGAATAAAGTTAAAAAAATATGAAGGAAATTAAAGAAAAGAAAGAAAAGAACAAATGAAAAAATATATATAAATATATAACATGGATAGTATGGCATCAATCTGCTCGACTGTCAAGTGTCCTGACCTAACACTTGCTATGATTTGGCGCTATACAAATAAAGATTGATTAATTGATTGACCTGATGGTTCCAAACTGATTTTATACCAGCTTTTGAAAGGATCACAGGATTCCTACTGTGCTTAAATTTGACCTGATCCCTGTATTTTGATATTTTACAGCTGCAGTGAAAGAAGAAAAAAACATTTGACTTTAACACTACGTCTTTTTTTTACATTAGATATTAATTTATGACAAGGTGAAGCATTGTGGTCCATTTCTCGCCAGTATTGCACTGTATATGTTGTCACTGTTAGGCCAAACCTCTAGTCTCCATTTTTGAAGGACTTTAATTTCTCTTAATGTTGTTGTTTTCTTCTCTGTTTTTTTATCAACTTTTTACTGATTTTAAACATATAACAGGAACAAGAACAAATAAAGATGTAAACTATATATATGACGCCAATGCCATTCAAAATAAAATAAAATTAAAATTAAAACAGAACAGAAATTCAACATTAACATAAGTATTAAAATTACAAAAAATACAATTAACGCGTGTTTGTTTATGTGTGCAGTTTTCAGTTCAGAATTTGTTGATTACAGTTGTTCAATAAAAAGTGGATTTAAGAGAGTAGTGATCAGTCAGCGATCTTTCTATAAGAGAAATGTCTCTAAAATGGTTTAACCATTCTGGTATCGTTGGTGCATTCGCAGAAAACCAGGAGTGACTTCTGGTTTTCTTTGTGGCTGTTGGACCTACAAACACAATTTTCCTAGCAATTAAACTTGTGTTGTCTCTGAGATTGAAATCACATCTTTTGGGAATGGGAACTTAAGAACATTTTCTAGATGTTAAGTGATTTTGGACCAAAGGGATCTTCTGTTTTTGAATGTGTAAAAAAAAATTGTAATAAGGAAAATACAATATTTTTTCATTTAGTTGTAAGTTTTTTTCTAATCCTGATAAGGGCCATTTTTTGAGATAAGATGTGTGAGTATTTATAATCAAAAAATTATATATTTTTTTTATAAAAGAGCAGCCCTATCTGCAAATGCGATAATCCATATTCACATCTGTATATGATACAGTGGGGTCTTTGAACTACGAAACTATGACAAAAGTTGTTAAAAACTTAAAAACGTAGCAACGAAAAAGAGAAAACCCAATAACTCGGCTTCACTTGGCATTAATAATGTTTCCTCCCATATGCTGACACATGAACCTTCAGAGCCTCTCGTAAACAAAGTCTGTTAATTACAGTCTATCAAGAAAATCATAAAAGATTATTAAAAAAATGTTACTGCTTTGTGTCACCTTACATTATGATCTCTGATCCCTGGTTCAAAAAATGCAGTACACAATCCAACATTCTGTTATAATACACCTTAAAACCTTAATGCAGTCATATCAGAAACAATGCAATCTTTGAAGGCTTATATTTCAGATGCTGATTAAAATAAAACTTTATTAAATACAGCCTGTGAACTTGATAGTTCTTGCAAGAAGCTTATGCCTGAACTGTTGGATTGTTGTTTTGCTCTCATAGAGCCATAGGCAGGATACATTTATCTACTATTATTTCAAAAGAGTGCCGCATATGAAGTGAAACGGGTTTTACAATTCCGCTGAAATAATATACAAGATGTCATTGTTAAATTTAGCTTTGACTTCAATAATTAATACAACACACAGCAGAGGGCATTGTCATTGTGCAGAAACACAGATGCACTGATGCAGAGGCACATCCAGCAGTGCACATGCAGAAGGGAAGCACACACAAATGTACCTAAAAATATGAACTCAACAACACCTAAAAGACACAATAACAGGAAGAATATCCTGATACTAACACTGTGTCTCTGGGTGGTTATTAAACTGTGTCCTTGGTAGGGATTTTAATCAGAACAGAGTGGGAGTGAAACAGTTTATTCTCATTTTTCATTAAAACTGCCCTCACATCCTGCTTTATTGAAATTAGGGGCAAGGGCAATGGTAGTTAATAAACCACGAGGCCCATTGACAAACATTAGTCATCCAGACAAAGTTCACGGCAATGAACAGAAACAAGTAGCCATACAGGAGGTCCAGCAATCTTTCTAATGAAACCAAACAGGTCAAATTGATTGAATCTTAACTGTGCACTGTTCAAACTACATGTCGATTTTTTCAGTAAAAAATGTTAAAGTGTGACAGGAAAAAGACCCTAGGTTAAAAACATTTAATACTGTTTCTACGAATGAATGTATTTCTATGAATACAATTCAGAGGCAAGACCGATATGTTTTTACAGACCTTCAAAGTAAAAATGAAAATCTCCACTGTTAAACACCCTTGTACTGCATTTAGAATGGGGATATCCCATGATATATTTAAAACATATTACTGTAAATTAAGCATTTACTCATGTGTGATGGAAAGTGCAAACTGAGGATTTTCAGGTATAACTTCTTTGCAGTATTTTTTTCATTTTAAAGCATTCAGGAGGTTACTAAAAACATAAATAATTGAGTTTTTTTTTTAAATAAAGCTTTAAAATGTTGATATGTTTTTTTATACAAATGCTGAGGATTACTTTTTCAACTGAGGCACATTATGAAAATTTTTTATTATACATCCACCAGGGAGGTGATGTTTTCATAGCGTTGTAAGTTTGTTAGTTCATGAACACAAAATCTCAAAACTTTATCAACATGTTATGATAAAATTTTCAGGATGCATCAGAAACTTATGGACCAATAGGTTGATTTTTGGTAATGATACAAATCTAGATGCATATCTGGATTTGTTAACAGTATGAGATAGGGCATAATTCCGCCTTTTGGAATGGCCTTGTCAGAAGTTTGCGTGTTTCATTTTTTGTCTTTTTAAACTTTTTTTTAGAACCACAAAAGCCAATGGTATATAATTACTTTAAAATGATGAAATGGTAACAAAGGCAACATATCCTGGAAGATACAATCTGTAAATAAAATATGTGTCTGGCTTTGAAACAAAAAAAGTATCTTCTGACCTTATATACATTCATAAAAATAACAACAGTAAATTTTCAAATATTTAAAAAAGTTACCATCATTATGGGTAAACCAGTGACAGGAAAATGCAGCAATGTGTAACAGAGTGACTCTTCAGATGTTTGGCTGGCAGCTGGTGCTTTTGGTGAGCCTTTCATAAAGGCTCACCAAATACTCCCAGGTAAACAAAAGCAGATGGCATATACAGAAAATGTGAAGTTAAATTCAACACTTATTTCAGATTTTTTCAAAAACCCTCAGATGCCATTATACCTTCAATTTTTAATATGTTAAACATGTCACATGTTTACATGACCAGGTGGAAAAGTAACATATCTGAAAAGTCTGGGTTTGGGAGAAACTCTTCACAAAATGATATTCAGATTTTAGATATACATAAAAATAATAATCAGGTCAATACCTAAAAAATTGGAGGATTTCATTTAAAAAAGAGGCCAGCATCACAGCAGTGAACAAAACAAATGAAAAGTTTTTTTTTTACTCAAAAACATGATGGTTGTTCAAATCCCCTCCAAAAACCACAAAACTTTAATCTAAAATCTATCCTGCTTAAAATACATTAAAAAGTTTCAAACATACAACACTGGAATATTTCTCCAACATCTAAAAAAAGCTTTAATTGTTCCTCAATTTAGCCATTTCAATACTGTAATATCCCACCAATATCCTGGCTGAACAATAACCTGCTGATTCAAAATAATCCAGTTCTGTCTGTCAGTGTTGGCTGCACCACTTGAGCATTCACTGAGACTACGATTTGACCTCCAGCCACAACATCAGGGCTACAACAAACATCAGACTTTGTCTGCAGGCGCTCAGACAGCTAACCTGCTCACTCAGAACTCAGACTCTGGATGATGAAATGTCAGACTGGATGTTGTATCACTCCAGGCAGGAGGAGAAAACCAAGTCATGATCTCTTTAAAAACTTTACACACAAACCTCAACTTAACTTTGCACCATAAGTGTTGGTCATTTTGAAAGGTTTGCAGAGAAACACTCATTAACAACGGTTTTTGAAAGTCACTCTGCAGACATCATGACGTGTCTTGGTCTGTGCATGGACGTGCGGGTCAGCGGGGCATATTCCAGACATCACAGCAGTTATTCTACTGTGATGATATAATAAGGTTAAGACCAGAGTTAAAGGGGCAAAAATGCAGTTATTGTCTCTTTCGATCAACCTTCCCGATGTTTTAACATTCTGCATACTCCCCATTTCCTCAGGGTCAATGACCTGCCTTCACTAAGCACCAGAATAAAGAAACTGAACTGAATTTGAAACCTCAAATTCATTTTGCATGAAGGGACAACCTGTCTGTGAACTTTGTGAGTACATGGACTCTTAAAAGAGGAATAGGACTGACTTTAATAGAGACCATTCTTTGTCACTGCTCTTCTGTTCCTATTGTTTTCTTCACTAAATCAGAGGATTGTTGTCAAAACAATAGATATTATCGAACTGCTGAAGTCATTACATAATTGAAGATATTTATTTTTTCAGAAAGACTTGTACGGCCTGAGAAAGTATGGAAGATGTGCTTGTAAAAGTTGACAAAATACTGTGTGCAGCAGGGCTAATTACCTACATCTTGCTGTGGGCCATATTGTTGGAATGGTTTGTGGGCTGGACATTCCCTGTACTATAACTCTCACATTGAATTGACACAAAGCGCCATCACATTTTCAATATTTATGATGATTTTATCTCTTGTTTCAGTTTGTTGTCTGTTACTAGCTCCTCTACAGTGGCTAATATGCATCCTTTCACCATTTCCATGTAGGTAAATGACTATCGCTTTTTCATGAGTATCCATGCTACCCGGAGAGGAGTTATGGTTGCCTTCTGCTGCAGCGTGGAAGAGAAGATTTCAGGGCTTTGTTGTTATTTTGAAGCAAATGTTTAAATTTTGTCTGGTGAGCATTTAAAACCGGTGGATAGTTGTTATCAAAAGTGCCGTGAGTTGTCTTGAAGTGCCTGCGAACACTATATTGTTTATTCACTGAAAAGATATCATTAGACAGCAAGCACATGGGATTTCCCACGCATTTGCTTTGTGTGCATACTTATCAGTCCGGTCCTTATTGATCTGTTTATTTTCGGTGTCAACTTTCTGTTGAATTTCCTTTAAATGTAACATGCCTGGTGTTCATCTAAAGCAGTCTCTGGCTTTCCTAACACACTTTAAACGGCAGTGCCTCAAAATGTCACAAGATGTCACATGGTGTCACAAAGCGGTGTATGTACAGTTTTTAGTGGAAATTAAACAATTTATTCACCAATTATGAAAAGATGGGCCACAGACCAGTTCAGATTGAGGGATGGGTCGGTTCTGGTCCATGGGAAGCTAGATGAATAGCCCTGGCATAAAGTTTACTTCATGGTTAAGCCATAAAAATATGCATCATCTCACATTTATTAACCATTGCTTTCAACCACACAAGTATAAATAGTACCCGACATAAGGATTATAAAAATAGAAAACATTAAGAAAGTGATGTATGGGAAAAACTTTACAGATGTGTCTTTTTAAAGTGTGGCATACAGTGTTGGTTATAGTTTTTTTTTTGTGTGTGTGGGGGGGGACATGCAGGGAACGCTGTCAGTAGGAGGTACCGCTACAACCTCTGACTGTATCAGCAAGTTGTTATCATTGTTTCGGAGTACTTTGGTTTGAAATAACTTCAAATTCAAATATAATCCTGAAAACTTGTAACCTGACATACCAGACGGACTGTTCCATACACCACACTCGTCCATCTGGGAAACAGCCCACGGAAAGATTTAGGAATCTTTTAAAAGCTTTCCCGTTCGATGATTGGATGGTCATTCCATCAATCACATTTGTTACTAGCCAATCAGGTCATATAGTAAACAGCTGCTACTTCTGTTGTATAAAGTACAAAACATAATTAAGTTGGTGTTAACACTTTTGATTACTTTGGAGTGAAAACAATCTTTCTATAGAGAAGCTTGTGGTGTTTTCATTTATTTTTCATTTATAAAGAAATGCAGTCCAGATCTGATAAAACTGCTCCTGAAACTGTTAGCATCTATGCTAATCTCCATTCGAGTCACTTCCTGCAATCATCTTGCTCCTAGCTCCCACCTCTTGCTGTAATAAAGGCCATCTTGCTTTGGGCTGTTTACAGTCTCAGACTGGAGCTTGGCAAGACTGATCTGCCTGATTACAGACACTAAATAAAGCAGATCCAGCTGCACTGCAAGGTCAGAAAACCTGAATTGCCATTCTTTCCATCAGGCATTACAATACAGTTGGAGAATTAATGCAGCAGGTACAGGACAAATATTGTATGATAGCACGTCAAGGATGCAAATAAAAAAACCAAAACAAACATCAGAACAGTCGATATAACACATGAATACCCCACAGTACTGAAGAGCATCACAAGAGTCTGTGTTACACAGTAGATCTGCTTCAGCTCGTGTTAACACCTTGACCATGTTTATGAGTTTTGTTCGAGTACACTTTGTTCCAGCTTTAGACACGGAGGATACTTGTCACTGTGGACTACATATTCTTGAAGTTGACCTTAAAAAGCAGCAACTACACACTCCAAAACACACAGCAAACAACAACAGAAAAAAAATCTAATGTCAGTAGTGAGATAAATGTCACATCTGCCCTGAAGACATGTGTGTTTACTGGGTAACTTTGTGAAAGTCGGAGCAGCCCGAGCAGAAAGGTTAGTGCTGGGGTTAGCTTGTATGTGGGAGTCTTCTCAGCAGACTGAACACCTGAGATGATCTCCAGGGAGTCAGTCTTTGTGTTTCATCACATCTTTCTTTTATTCCTCCACATCTTTGTGCTTCACCATGACCCCCTTTCCCTCTCCTCTCTCGAGGGACAGAAAAGTGAACCAGACCACTGGACTGCCCCACAAATTCAAATGATGCCCAGCATGCGTCACTGCTTTAGTATGCTTTCCCCTTGGGCATTTATAATTATCCTAACATGCTGGGCTCTCCAAAACTACCTGGTCCTTTGTAGGAGAGGGGGAATTCTTCTGAATGTTTCTGCTGAGCCGTTTCATATATGCTGTTGTTTATGATACTGAGGTTGCTCTCTGATTACAAATAACATCTTATCCATAATTGATTGGCTTCCTGCCAGTATCTGCCATTTTACTCTGTACCTCATTAATATACATCACGACCTTTGTCAAAGATGAATTGAGAAATTATACAGCATTATTCGACTTGTGACATTTAAGTTAAAACATGATTTAAACATTTTGAGGATGGTACTAGCACTATATTACAGGGCAGTGGTTTCCACAGTGGGGTCAGGACCCCCAAGGCAGACATGAGGCACTCCAGTTGAGACTGAAAGAAGTCCTCCAAAATATACATAACATTTTAATTACTAATGGTCACATGAACTTTGGTGCTTACAAAAGAACCAATCTCAGAGGGCTGAGCACAATAATTTGGTTTGTGGTAGGTGTGAAGGCCACACAAACCAAATAAGGACTAAATAGCCAGTGAATTGTGGCTTGACTTTGGCCAAATAACTCAACAATAAACAAGCTAATGTGGTCTTTATCTTTATTTTTTAACAATTCGCTGCTTTTCTTAGGAAAACACAGTTACAATCAGGAAATCAAGATATAAGAATTATATATCTATATAACAATATGGATGGGAACAAATCTATAAATAAACATAAACTTAAATAAAATACAAGGAGGATGTTCCCAATGTATAGAAATAACTGAAAAAAGAAGAAGAACAATGTGTTACACGTCAACTGTGAGAAATTACAAATGCATTAATAATGCACATTCAATTTTCTGATTTATTATCATGCTTTGATACTGAATTAAAGCTGTGGTCTACGATTTGAAACCGCAGCCTGCCCCCCCTTCCCTCACATCTCCCCTCCGTGTTCCAAGATCCCGCCCCAGCTCGTGTGCGCCTGATAAAGCCCCTCGGACTGAGCTACGGCGACTAGCATAATATATCAGCAGCAAATTCAATCAAAAACAGCTCAGCTCAACTGAAAGTATCAAACACGACAGACATCCCCTTGTAACACAGCAGTAGCCATTTCAACTGGACTGGCGGCAATGCGGGTCTGGCGCCCGCCAAGCGGAGCCGACTGTGGGGGAGGATTTATCTTTCACAGCCTGTCCTCCACAGCTCAGCTTACAGTGCTAACGATTAGCGGCTAACAGGCTAACCGCTCCGCTACAAGTCATTAGCCAGGCCAGGCACAGACTAACCAGAGTTATTCAGCAGACATCTCCCACTGTAGTAAACAAAGCCATTACCTGATCAACCAGGGGCGAAAGCGGCGATGCTGAAGGTCTGGACGGCCGGCTGAGGCCATTTGTTAGCCATCAGCCCGCTAACAGGCCTCGACCAGCGGGCAGAGCTCCGTTGGGTCAGCGAGAGGGAAGCGGCTTCCCGGTTTTGGCGCTAGGCTTTTCCAGCTCCATGATAGTTCAGTAGCTAACGCTGCTAGCTGCTCACCGGAGGTAGAGGGGAGGAGACGGGACCATGACGCACTACGCATGACGCTGGGTAGTGAGAGAGACAGGGGATTGGATGGACTGATGGACCAACTCACGGACCAATTGAACCTTACAGGCTTCTAGGCTTGATTGGTCAGCTAGTATGCAGCTTTTCAGCGGATATACTGAATGGATTTTTTTCGTTCTTTTTGGTCTTTATACTGTGTAGATAGGACCATAGGACCATAACAGCCTTATAAACGGTGTTATTAAAATGTACAAAGCTTCCAAATCGTAGACCATAGTTTTAAGACAGAGTGAAGACAAAGTTTGTGACAAACTTGGAGAATTTTGCTTCATGAAAAAGACATTTTCCAATGCATTTGATCAAATTTGATATATAACTTAATATTTACTTTTAGATTCATAATTTGTAATGGTGTTGTTGGGTATAATTTCTAGAGTTTGGTTAAGTTTGGTTACTTTTGCCATGAATATTACTATCTCAACACCATTCCAAAACTGGGGGAACAATGACAATATGTATGCAGAAATGTCTCAGAACCTGTACCTCAAAAAATGCATTATACTTTTGTATATGTATTAGAAGAAATCAGTGCATTATATGGATAAGTATGGGGTATGATCTTAAAATGAACTTTGATTTTATTAGAAACACAAAATTGAAAGGCATATAATGAAGCTTTTTGCCAATTTAAAGTGTCCAGCTGTAAAACTAATGTAGCTTTTATAATAAATATCAAGCAGGGAGTGGTTGCATCACTCACGCTGCCAGCCTCCTGTCCTTTCCAGATTAACACAACCCCCACAAGTCTGTGCAGAATATGGTTACAAGTCGCTCCAGTCAACATGCCAGGGCCTTATGGTGTATCCTGAATACAGCTCTATATATATTTAACTACTCAAAACACTGCAGAACTGCTTCAAGCTACAAATGTTAACTTATGCAATCGTGTATTACTAGGTCATAGTCTCATTGGTTGAAGAGCCAAAACAGAGACAGCAGCTACAGCCTCAACTAGTATTGGATGGCTATATAATACAACATTTGACAGGCTTATGTCAGCCTGACAAAGAGCAATGCAAAAACCAAAAAAAAACAACTTCAACCTTGAACTGAACTCAGACCTTGTTTGGGAAAGCA
The DNA here is from genome assembly GCA_036419115.1 of Scarus forsteni. Taxonomy (NCBI): domain Eukaryota; kingdom Metazoa; phylum Chordata; class Actinopteri; order Labriformes; family Labridae; genus Scarus; species Scarus forsteni. The sequence continues at coordinate 64,810 of JAZDUH010000182.1, forward strand.
ACACAAAAACAAACCACTCTTGGCTTGACCTTACTCAGACTCAGTCGGACACTTACCAGGTAAAAGCCTGGCAATAGCTCTCAGAATTATGAAATAAGTAGTGACCACACACCAAAAAACAAAAAAAGGAAGTAAAATGAAGCAAATGAAGAGGAAGAAAAGTAGGGGCTGTAAGTGAGTGTAGGCAGCAGGTGGATGTTAGCATGGTGGGGGGTCTAGAAATGATGCTGTGTGTGCTAGATGGAGTGAAGGAAATGGACGTGTAATAACAGTGAGGAGAACAGGAGATAAGAGGTTGAAAAGAGTATAAAAGACAGGGGGAGGCGTGGACAACGTGCCCCTATAGAGTAGCAGGCAGCCCAGCGGCAGTGTGGCGGTGGTGATTTTGCACGTATGAGCCAGAGCTGTCAGACTCTCGATTTGAACACTTTGCTGCCACTGAGCCTTATCTGGAAAATCCTGGTGATTAATGAAGCCCATGCCGAGCTCTGCAAGAGGGAGATGGACGAGGTATGATCAATCTTAATGAGCTTTCCACTGTCCCTATATTATCTGTGAGGAGATATAATGTCTGGGCTCCTGGTGGGGCTCCTCTATTCTAAAATACGTTAGAAGGAAAAGAAAGCAGGGTGAGGAGCTTTAATTCTTCTGCTTAAGACACATCTCTGCTCTTTGCATCAGATTTAGTCGACTCTCCTTCTCCTTTTTTACCCTCCGAAGAGTCAGCGTACAACAAATTGTGAAGAAAACTCAGTGGAAGGTGTTCTTAGCACAGAGTCAGGAAAATGCTGGGCTACATCTGCATGCACCCTCCACTGCTCGACAGTCAGAGGAGCAAATGTCATTAATATTTGGCTCCCTTATGGACTCATGCCGTGGTTACCAACAGCTCTGCTAATGTGACCAGTCATGTAAAAGAATTAGCCAAACTCATAATCCGCAAGTGAAACTTAACCTCTTCAACATTCACATTATGATTTCAATTTCAGCTCTCAATGAAAGTGCTGCGATTCTAATTCAAAGAAAGGATAAAAAACTCAAAAATCTTTGCATCTCGTCTTCAAAGCTCAGCCTATTTGAGAATCGTAATAACCAGAGTCCTGTTAAGCTAATCCTGATGTCGATGGCTTTAAGATAATCCCCTGGCACAACACGATTTTAATGAATTTACCACTGCTTATTCTGTAGACACTGATCCTAGTCAGCATATGGGGATATAATAACTTTGAATGAATTCAACTCTAAAAACATATTTGGTCTCGTATTTATACTTTCAAAAGGACGTGCTCTTCAGAAATTAGCAGTGAGGCTGCATTCATGTGCCTCTGAGCATCCTCAGCATCCTACATCTACATTGCTGTTTGTAGATGTATGTGTAGCTGGACTGCAAAATCAGAATTGCCCATTGGGATAAATAAAGTTGTCTAAACAAACAGTGAAGCTTTTACATGGGATGCTGTGTAAACTGTGCCTGCTGTAAGAACGTGGTCCAGAACAGAGGATGGACACATGCACAGATTGTGCAGAAGTAAAATGAGATGTTTTTGGCATATTTTGGATGATATTATGTATTTTCTACAGTCCACTGATAGATTATAGGGATCTTAAGGTGTGTTCACACCAAACGTGACTTTTGCAACTCAGATTGCATTGACCACCAAGTACGTCATCTACCCTAGCTGATTGTGTTGCCATTGCCAAGTGGCATCACGTCCGGTCCAGTTTCACCGCCATCATGTCATATATTGTATATCATAAGATGTTTTTACTGAGATTATTTCACCTTCCTATTTCCTTTTCAATCATCTACCGACCACAAAACACTGCAGCTGCTGGCCCTGCAGCATCGTCTGCAAGTTCTCTGCGGTCGGTCTAGACAGAACTAATGTACTCATTAACTAATATTAGTGGCATGGACATGGATTCTAACTCTGTGAACCGCAATTAAAACAGTCCACGGGTGTCTTCAATCATCCACACAAGGCAAATTGGCTTTGGCAGCGCGGCATGGCCTGAAAATCTTAATTTTTCAACTTTGGCGACCGAACACCCCGACCTGGTCGCATGTACAAAGCGACCCCAGAGTTCCCATCTGCAGCAACAGAGGCAATGCAATACGTCTCCCGAGACACCACAGAGTCACCCCATCTCATCCCGTGAGATCTGGTTGCAGCTGATTACGGCTGCACATTGACTTTGCATGGAGAGTGGTAGCCAAGGTTGCCCGGGTCGCGTTTATTGTGAATGTACCATTATTCCCTTTACTCTTCTTGAATCAAGAGCTTTAATCAGGCCAGCACAGCAGAGTAAAGGGAGTCATCTTGACTGTCTCTAAAGCCTCCTTTACATCGAGTGGTCTGGTTTGGCTCAGTACAACCTGGTATGGAGTTGTAAACCTTGACCTTCTTTGCATTTCCATCTCCAGCTGTACATTCACTTGAGGGTGGAGATGTAAGCTGGGAGGAGAGTGTGGCACTAGATACATAAATGTGGTCTGAAGTAGAGTACGATTGTAAACAAAGAGCAAGAATGGAGGACTTGCGGTGCTCTCGTAATCCATGCAGCATTGTGTCAAGACACATTCTACAGCAACAGCAGAAAACATGTCACTCTAAATCTACAGCTCATTTGAACAAAATGGAGGACCTATTTTCATCTTAGCTGATGAATGGGTTATAGACTGCAGTGCTTTAAACAGCACCCTTTAGGATCGGTTTAGTACATGCAGCATCTCTTTGAGGGGTAACAAAATGTGGCACAGCATGGGTGGGTTATTTTGGTACCTTTTCTCATTTGACCATGGGAACGTGTACTGGAGTGAGCCCAAGTGAACTGGACTGCTTGGTGGAATGGTAGCTTATGTGTGTGAAGTCCATATCTCTTTTTCATGTTTCATGTTGTGCAAGTGCATTTATTATATATTTGACATGAGAAGGGGGCTGAGGTGAGTGGCTGCACGTGCTCAGAGTAGCGGTGAGCGCTATCATGCTTATATGCAACATCAAATTTTAATCAAACAAAAATGTCAACACATCCAAATATCACCATCCAATTGAGAATTAAATACTTTTACAAATAAACAAACAAAAAATCCTTTGTAATTACAGTGAGCACTGCAACCACAACACAGCCACCATCAATCCACTCAGGCCTCAATTATACTAAGCTGCTGATAAAAACAAAAAATCATTTAACTGGTGCAGCACGTCAAAGTGGTAACCTTTGAAAACAGGCATAAAAAATGGGAAAATAATATCAGCCATTTGATATGTGATTTCTAGACGTGTTGTTTTTAAAAACTTTTTAATTATTTTTGCAGTTTAGTAGTTTGCCTCTTGTTAAGCTCCACACACTTATCTCTGAGCTGATATTAATCTAGACTGACTCTGATTTGAATGATTTAGACAACAGACACACAAACTCCACTCTGCTTCTCTATCTCAGTCTCACACTCACTCCTTCATCCTTCAGCCTCAACGTGTTATCTTTTTTCCCCCATATTGTTCTTTTAAAATACCAGCCATGATTAACAAAAAGTGCTGACAGCTACGATCCCACCTAGGATACAGATGTGGAGAGATTATTCAAGAGTTTGAGGACTCACACAAATATTGTTACCTTCAGCAAAAAGAAACAATAGAAAGTAAGTGAGTAGTGGGAGATGTGACAGAAATTAACAAATGGGGAGAAGGTGTGGAGTTCGATTGTTCATTATGACAGACAGCTCTGCTGAAAAAGCTGTGGTGGATGGGGGAAGCACGTGGGCAGATCACAGCGGAGTGAAATATCTCAGGAGGTGATCCCGAAAACAAAGACAAGCTAACAGAGGTCACATGGAGAAACAGAAAACTGCACTTTGAGAAATGCATGATGTAACTGAACCAATATCAGTTCGGCAGAGACTTACCTAAAAAGTAAATTATTGGTATTAGCAGCTATGAAAACCTTTTATAGGTACTGGCAGATGATATTTTGACCATCCACATTGGCCATGGACATCCATATTGACTGCAATATTGGCAAATGAACAATGTACCATGATGACTTAACAAATCTTAACTAAAAGTCCACTCTTATGAATCAAAAGTGTCATTTATCAAAGGTTTTTTCTTGATTCAAATCTGTTCTGTCCCCATTCCTATGCAATTCTTTAAGAAGATAGATTTGTTAAAGGGAAAAAAATGTCTCTTTGCTTTTCTCAAATAAAGCAGTGGGGGTTTAAATCCTCACTCAGGTCTGATCAAGTATGAAAGAAGATGCTGGTTTGGCTCTTCATCCTGTCAATCTGGTCCCTGTACTGCTCTGACATTCTGATAAATAGTCCTTGTCGAAGCCTGTGCCAAGCCTATCTTCCACCTCTTCAGGTATCTATTGAGTTCAACCCTCCATGATGCACGGGCCATCCCCAAAGCCTGGCTCAGACCCACGTGGTCCCAGGCACTAAGCATGTGGTGAGCTGGATCTGATTCAGGAAAGCATGCCAGGTGCCTGTAGAAACACAGCTGCTGCTCCCACATCCAGCAGCTGACCTTTTCTATCCTTCTGAGTATATCAATATGAGATACATGGTCCTGCCAACAACACCCAAAAATGTATTGAAAGGAAATAGTCATGAAAGAATCCAGACCAGAAAGACCAGGAACCTAAATACTCTGACTTTTGTCCAAGTTGTCAGTGACCATGAGAGCCATACCCCTGATCCAGTGAAGTCATTGCTCCATAAGCAAGGCCAAGTGTGTGATTGAGCTTGGTCTCACAGATTGATGAATTACACTGCTGAGGTCAGTGAACTGTCCTACAACCTCCACATTCTTAACACCCACAGGCACAGACTTGTCGGCAGTTTTCGGGCCTCCTTGAATGCCTGGATCTCTGTTTCAACCCAGGAGATCTGCAGCTCCCATTATCCAGCCCATACAGCACTGAGAAGCACAGGGGCCAGGACACACCCCGCCTCACCCCAGAATCAACTGAAAGAAGTCAGAGATGACTCCTCACTGCCTCCCAGTAATAAGAACACATTGAAAATATGAACCAGAACAAAAGGAAGGAAGTCACTGGATAAGAGGGAAGTCCTGTCCTGTGTCTAATGAAGGGATTTTGTTGCCCTACACACTCTTCAAAAATATTCAAAGAAAAACAATAACACAGAAAAATTCACACAGAGGAGAAAAGTGTGCAGAGTGTAAGAACTTAGGCCCTCGACACTGTTTTCCCTATTCAAAAGGAGACCCCTGAACTCTTCACCTTGGCATGAGTTTTCCAAAATACATGTTTTCAGTGCCACAAAATGCCATCTGCTTACTGACAGAGACCAAAAACACATAAAAAGCTGTGTTTTCAAAAACAACTGGCTTCATGTGGACATGGAAACATAGTAACCTATGTGTGAAGACAGACTGTGGCAGAATTAACAAATAGCTTATAGTCTGTATATGACCTAAGAGTAAAACCCCACATTTTTTTTTCACAATACACCAAGTGTTGCCCTAATGTAACTAACACATATTCCAAACAAAATTCACCTCTTACACCTAAAGCGCATGCCGTAACTTTGTTATCAAATGTTAATTTTGTAGAATAAACATAGGCAAGCATTGTCTACATAAATACTGAATGCTGCATTTTTTTTAATTAATAAATCTAAACCTAAAATGTGCTTGTGCAAAACCTGATGATAAGAATGACGATGAAACTTGACTATCTGCAGGAGGCAAAAGTTGGAATAGTTTCTGTTGATAAAGTATCTGAATTGAATTTAATAGACAGGGTCTACCATTATAAAAACCAGTGAACTTTTAAATAATAACATATTCATGCAGTGCCACAACTTACAAGTAGATTAAATGTAATTCAATGAAATAAAACCTTTGTTTTTCTTTCTAAATCTTCTGCAAAACTAATTCAAACTAATCCATTTAGTCAACTTATCACACAGTCCTAGTCTGTATTATAGAGGGAGTCAAAGGTATGAAAATGTTAGAAATTTGTTGTCTTGTCTTGACAATTGAGAACAATGACCAAGATGGGCCAGTGGCCCCGACTCATTCCATGACTATATCTGTGTGAGGTGTCAGAACTTACTACAGCATATCCAACAGCTCTTGAGTGACCATTCACACCTTTTTTATTTGTCCTGGTGTCAACAATGTAACCCAAACTTCAAAAGCTCTTCCATAAAAGGCACATTGTAGAAGTCGCAGAAGTCAAATACACGCCACATGTGGAAATGAAGCTTTTTACAGTAAACAAAAAACACTTTTATTTACTACAAGTTAAAGGTCACAAACAACATATTTGTCTGATATTGGACTGGCAGAAAGTTAATTAGAGACAGTCTTTTCAACATGGTGGTTGGTGGACTGGACTCAAAAGGCAATTCCAATTATCCTTTTCCAGCTTCCCAGACACACTTACTTCAATGAATCAAACGCAGACCCCAAACTAATTACTTTCCTGAATTACACAACTTAATTTTACTGATCAAAACATGAAATGAAACAATCCATATCTATATTAAAAGCTTCATCAAATGTATCAGTGAATTGTAAGCATTTGTGTCTGGCTCCCTGCGTCACAAACTCCCCAAGGTTAAACAGAACACCAAATTACAGCTCACAGTCTCAGACATGAGTCTCGGCTCTGAACCGCCTTCACAAACACAGCGAGTCAACATGACTTCAAATGAGTGAGAGAAAAGAGAGGACATGGACTGAAAACAATTTCAGCCTTGTGTTCAGCAGGCCTTTTGAAACAGAGAGATGAAAAGGTAAATATGTCACTCTTTTACAGGCTCAGTAAAAGGTAGAGGCTCTTCTGTAATAAGTATTCTAAGATCAGAATAACCTGTTTCAGATTCTAATGAATCAATCACACAGTAGCTGTATCAGAGGTTGTTTTAGGAGCACCTCTGTTCTCTGAGACCCTGGAGCAGCTTTGAAGTGGATTGGCTTTACTGGTATTTTAACAGCTTCTTGTTTTAGTGTTTGAGCTCTTGTTTATGACTGTTGGCATCTGAATCTGCTCTGGTACACAAACAGAGAGGGCAGGTAAGGGACTGTATGTTTCATTCCAGCACGGCCTCGCATAAAGGGAGGTCACAGGAACAGAGAGCTCAGAGCACAGTGATTTAAAACCAAACAGCTCCCAGGTTTGGAGTCTCTTCTGAGCTCTGGTTGTTGTCTGAACAGATCTGTTGTGATTCAGCCTCTAAAGAGAGTCGTGACAGGTGTTATGGCTAAAAAAAAGTGAGTATATAAAAAAAATCCATCTTTGAGGAAGGCATCTACTGAAACTGTCGGTGCTTACCTTTAGGGTGTCCTGGGTCACTGAACTCGTACTTCCCCATCCCAACAGTCCGCAGCATTTGCAGCCCATTCGGACCATCTTGGTGGGCAGCAGTTGTGGACAAAACCTGTGCTGCTGCTGTTTGTCCATTGGTCAGAGGTAAAGTGGGGGGCTGAATGAGGCCAGGGTGAGGGGTTAAGTGTCCGTTGCCGATCACACTGTGAGGGTTTGGATGAACCACCTGGTTGGCTCGGGCAGTGAGGGCGGATGGTGCGACCGTGGGCTGAGAGGAGGCGTACAGAGGCTGACTGGGCATGCTCAGAACCATCGAGGGTGGCTGCTGGGTGGACTGTGGGGTCAGCTGGAAGTGGGCTGTCATTAGAGGGTGCTGTGGGTGAACCGGTGTCTGGATGGATGGGGTCACTCCTATGATTGGTGACTGTGCAGTCACACTGTGGCTGAAGGAGGGCGGCTGGGGGAGGGTGTAGGTGTGGGGCAGGAGGCTGGGCTGGCTCACTGCTGCTACTGGTGCAGACCACGTTGAACCTAGGCAGAGATAAATAAAAAACATGTTGTCAGTCTTTAATGAACTCCTGAAACTGCAGTCTAAAAGGATTTGGTTAAAGCTCCTATTTAGTGGGAACATGGAGACATAAGGGGACAGGTTTAAACTTTTTCTGTTACCTGCTGGACAGTTTGTTTGCCTTTGTCCTGCACATGATATCAACCACACATCATGTCAAAATACATTATCTGCAGTCAAGTCAATGTCATAGTAAAACAAGAGATTTCTCTGCTAAAAGGCCACATATTTGGTCCCCTGAAATTTGCATGCAATTTTGACTTGTAAATCCTTTCATGTTGTGCTTGACCACACTTTTACTTAGAGCAGAACTAATGTTGCACTTTAATGTTTACTGTGTCTGCACTGACAGGCCTTAACATGTCCTTGATAACCATGTTTTGTAATGCAATAATTATGTGTTCTGTGACCACCAGAAATTTTCCACAGGTCACAACCCCAATAAACAAACCAAGGGGAAACACTTGATAATATGTTACATTTGATTTAGCACCCAAAACCAAATTCAGGTTAATGCAGAATGAAAAGAATATCTGTCAACCACTCATATCCAATGCTGGTATAGACAACACTCTCATAAGAAAACAGCTCTGTCATTACTTCAACATGTTTTCTTTATATCCTGCACTTTAAATGAATAAAGTATAAGATCTGCACCCAAGTCAGCATCATGGGAGAGCAAGAGATTTATTTTGCTACAACCAAGATAAGGCTGTGACCTATGTGAAAACTTACATGCTGCTAACAACACTGCTTAAGATTCTGTGTTCACTAAAGCTGTGTTGTGAAGATGAAGCTGAGTTGGGACCAAGCACCTCCTCCCTCCTCTACTCATCCTTCTCTACTCCCTCCTCTTTAGCTCTCCCTGCAGGGTCCAAGCTCCAAAAATAACCCACCAGTCTGCCAAGGGCCAAAGGCTAAATCACAGCACACAGAAAGAAAAGTGAAAAATGAGCTCAAAATATTCTTGATACTAGCCCTGCTGATATAATAGTGTGGGCAGGGACAGATGAAGAGGGAGGGAGAGATAAAGACTATGAAGAAAAGGAGAAGGATATAAAAGACTCCAGAGGAGAGGCCATATTTTACTCTTCATTGAGTCTTTTCTTACTTCCTTTGTGGCTCATCTTGTTGAATTTATGGTAATGTAGCCTATAACATGTTTTAAAAGCATAGAGGTTCCTGTTCATTTATTCACTCATTTACTTAAGTCACCACTCATTCATCCCTTCAACGCACCTGTCTTTCCAAACTGGTGAAACCAACTGATTAGGAGTTTTCACTTACTTTAGGACTGACCAATCAGATTTTGCCATGGCCGTGCCTGAAATCTTCCTGCTACCATCATATTTAAAATCTATTCTCTCCCCAAAAGTAGATGTGCCGTGTCAGAGTAATTGCAGGACCCTCCTACACCCCTGGCATTTCCAATTCATCAGTGTCCTGGTCCAGGTCCTGAAGTCTCTGCTGTTCATCTACCTCTTGGTTAATTAAACATGTCTGGACTCCACAGTGCAGGCATTCGATCCTGCTATTGGCCTCACTACCCCTTTCTGTACATGAAGATATCACAACAGTCTTACCCCAAAGATGTTTCACATTTATTGTGAAAAAAACACTTGTTTACTCATATGTCTCTATCCATTGAAATGCCCTAAAGAAAGGATTGTTTTAATTAAGTTTAACATTTAATTGCACTTTCGTAGCACAAATAAGAAGCATTTATTTTTCCACTTAATCTGTACCCTTTGGTTTTTTGTACTTCACCTTTGCTGGAGCCATTAGCACAAAAACACATCCAATTAGAAATTAAGTTCAACATTTGGTGAGTTGCCCGATATATGTGCCAAAAACTAATAAAAATTCTATTTATATTGATGTCAGAAGTACCCAAAGGCCAAGTCTGCTATTTTGTATTTCCAAATTAAGTTTTTCAAAAGTGCTGCATCCTCTTTGGAAAAAAAAAAACTATAATTGGCTTCACTCTAGAGTGTGGAATCTGACAAATTAAATGATTCTTTTAACAACAAAAGATCTTTTGAAAAGACACAACAAAAGAGTCTCTGTTGTATAGAACTTTCTGAAAACAGCTCAGTGAAGTGCGGAGAGGAGCTACTTTACTGCAAACACCAGCCACAGTTTGGAATAACACAGCCCACACAAATCAATATTCAACACTTTGCTGGGATTCTGAGTGCCATCGCTGACAGCTTGTTCTATCAGTGACATCTCACTTTCCATGCTCTGCACTCTGAGCTGCAGGGTTGATCGAGATAGGAGGGGTAGTCAGTGTAACCTTACACAGAATAATGTATACTCTGGAGCTTCATGGTAAGTTTAGCTGGACCCTCAATGCACAGCACGACACTGAGAACACACAGCAGGGGTGGGAAGAGGGGGTAAGCAGAAAGAAAAAACAAAACTGGAACTACTGCCCGGTGATTTTATGCCTCTGCAAGGTATACATTTGACAGAGATAGCACTGTGCTGGCTTAAGATAAAGGATTTCTGTGGTAAAGTGATTCATAGAAATCTTACAGAAAAGGGATAAGAGATACTGAGATCCAGGAAACGCATCGAGGTATTTGAGCTCAGCCTTTATTGACCTTTAAAATCTATTCAGTTTTTTCTTAAATCTAAGTGAAAACTTGTCTAAAGTAAGAAGAAAATCCCCTCTGGTATTCTTGACATATTTTGTCCACAGACAAAATATGGTTTAGAAATAGTTTCACTTTAACCATGACCTGTGAACTCAGACATGTAAGAAAGACAGAATAGCTGTTTGTAGAAAGTTACAGAATTCTTACTTTGACAACATTTCTGAATTTTAGAGAAAATTGCCCTTCGCTATCGTGCAGTACAGCATTTCTAAGATTGAGTTCACAAGCAAAGAACAATGATCAGACTCACAACCTTAATCTTTGAACCACTGCCTCCAAAATTAAGATATGTTTATTCTTTTGACAAAACAAACATCACTTAGTGTGTTTTTAAGATAGTGCCTCACAAGCAGAGGATGACTGAGAGGCTCAGTGGCCTTGACCTTTTAAACTGTCACCAACGTAATATTTTTTTGTATTATTTAACCTATATTTAACCAGGAAGGTCCCGTTGAGATTAAGAACTTCTTTTTCAAGGGAATCCTGGCCAAGAGGCAGCAAAGTTGCAAAGTAAAATTGTGACAATTTTCAATCCACAATTGAATGCAAACCATCAGAATCCACACTTCTCAGAGTGATAGTATTATCCTTTGCTCAAAGTTTGTAGATGATCCTTAAAAGTAGGGTGACCATATTCTGAAACCCAAAAAAAAGACCCTCAGCAGCACGTGTTGCATCCTGATGCATGCAGCATGTACGCTCAGTGTCTTGACAGGTGGGTAGACTGGAATAATGCCAGTGGTCTGCAGCAGGATTTAACTATAAATATTAACCCTTTTATTTCTATAAAAACCTCCTGGACATAATTTTATGCCCAAAAAGGAAGACATGTCCATGCAAAAAAAGGACATATGCTCAGCCAACTTAGAAAGTTCTTAAAATACGGGGTTTCACAAAATTGTTTACACAAACAAAGGCTGAACATGAACTCTGTGACCTCTGAAATTGTATCAATTCAGCTTTGAGCCATGTGGACATATGTCCAAAGTTTTAAAAAAGGCCATCAAGCAAAGGATGACCCATATAATTTACCAACTTCGCCCTTAGACTTACGTTGTCTAAACTGAAATAACTTTATCCTTGAATCAGGATGAACATCGAGTTGTCTGAGGAATGAGCCCAAAGGTAAGGGTGCGAGGTTGCATCAAGCACTTCCTGGTCCCAAGACCAAAAGTATGCAGGATTTTAGAAAAGCCTTTTGAAATATTCCATCATTAAATCTAAATAAGTAACAAAATGCATCTGATTTTGCATTATGAGGTGTTGTTGGGTGTTAAAAAGAATGATTTCAACTAATTGCTGACAAGGACTACAGAAATGGTTGGTGATCCTATGCATTTCTGATAATGTATTCATGATATAAATATATTATTCACAATAATTCACACCCCATCGCTGCAAGCAACTTCAGCAGGTCTTTCAATTAAGAGGAAATTTTCAAAAAAGAAGCTATGAAGGGGTTTTAAACATTGGACATATTAAAGGTGCTTTTAAGTCGAATGCCAGATTGTGCTTCCATAGTAGCTTGATGATAGTGACGTATCCTCGCTGATTATGTTTAAGCTTAAAAAAATCATGAAAGCTAGATTTATTCATCAAGTCTATCACTAAGAACAATATGTGCATGTTTCATGTGTTAGTTTGCTATGGATCTTATTATCAGAAATGATGCTTGTAGTCAAGAGAACAAATGCAATGCTCGCATCCACGTTGGCCTACAGAAGTATGTCATCCCTGCACCACTCTATTTGCTCAAAGTTAAAAAAGAATATATCTCCAGTTTCTGATGTATGTTCACAAGAATCTGCTCAAACTGGTGTACAGAGAGATGAATAGACCAACAACCCCAAAGCATAATGCCAGAAGAGGCATAAAGAGAAAGGAGCCAGCGACTCTCTTATACAGCACCATCCTTCCACCATACAAAGTCTCTAGAGTAACTGACAAAGTATTTAATATTTCATCCATGATTCAATCTATATGTAAGATATTTAAATTCTAGTGAGAAGCTGAGTTGTACGGACAGCTTTAGTTTTCTCTGAACAAGCTGTGTGTCATTATTATCCTTAAATGAGACACTTTTGTGATGAGCGGGAGGCAAGAGGCCAGCAGAGCGATGAAGGAAATGAGCAGCTATAGGGCAGAGCTATTTTGGGTGACTTCATTACAATAAAAGTAAAAAACCACAACACTGAGTGAACCCCTCAGTGTATGCTGCAGAGACAATTTTACTCTTTTCAAGAAGGGGCAAGAATGGAATAAGGTCGACATCTAAATTAGACCAGGAGGAGGTGAGATGAAGGACTTTGAAAGTTAAGCTGCAGCGCTTTAATTGGGACTAGATTGGCATCACTAAGTGGCAAAATAACATTAACTAGAGAAATAAAAAAAGGGAATTGGTGTGGACTGGAGGGCTTGTGAAGGTGAAACTGCCTTTATGCCTTGATCTGACACTGAAATTTCCCTAATTTACTTGTATTAAAATCTGATTTACATGCAGTTTGTGGATATTGACTGTGGGGGATTTGGCACACTGAGCTTCCCTCTCCTCTAACTGTCTTTGTTGCTCTTTTTGTTTTGCTCTTGTACTCGGCTCTGGGTTTTGTCTTCTAGGCTACTCTGAATTGTTGGTGTAGATGACCTGCTGCTGTGGTCATCCAATCAGAATCAGACAGTCCCTGTCCAAAGCATCAGATCAGCTGGTATCAGGCTCCACAGTCAAACACTTCTGTGCAGGCAGAGTCTAAATAAATGCTGTCATATTTTTAATGATTTTTTACACATTCATAAATATTTGTTTGACGTACCCAGTTTGAACTTTATTCTTTCACTTGGGATTTTTTTTTTAAAATAATCAAAGTAAATATCAAAACGGTTTCAAATAGGAGGGAAGCCAGCAACAACAGATTTTGTCTAACCTGGTTAACCACTAAGGAGGAGGCGGGGCTTGACAGAGAACTCCTGCCTCGAGCACCGGGCCTGATGAAGAGTCGGTTGCATATATCTGGCTTTTCCCTTTAGCCACACTTCAATATCATCGGAGTTACTAATGTTAACTTCCAAATGATCAGTAAATCAAAAAGAGGCCAGTAGTTCCTACAAATACTACACAAATATTCCTGTAACCATGACAACCAACACCAGACCCCTGCAGCAATTACAGCTGTTAATTTTACTTAAAGAATATTCTCTCCATGGTTGCTATTGATTATACTACCATAATAACTACCTTCACATAGATAGATAAATAGACATACAGACAGATAGATAATCAATTAAGTAGATAAATAAGAGTGTGGCATTGATTCTTTTGTAGAGCATCGTGAGACATTTGTTATGATTTGGCACTTAACTGATAAAGATTTTTTGATTGATTGATTATCCTGAGATATAGTTGTATGTAGTGGTGCTTGGCATTGATTTAACATCAGCTAAATCATCCCTGAAGTTTTACTGGCAGTGTATACTTTTCTTGCAAGTACAAGCCATCTGGGGTGTAGCATCACATCTAAGTGTGTGCATTAAGTTTGTGCTTACCTCTAATTTGTCTAGACACAATTATGATGTAAAACTTACATCAGTGTAAACTCACATCAGGACGAATGAGCGAATGTGTGGAAGAGTGTGTCCATGTAAGTGTGTTGGGAGTGTTAAAGGCTGTGTGTATAAGATTCATTACCACTGGGCTCGCTGTCTCGATGCTGCTTGGCAGGCGGCTCATCTGTATCCCAAGGTGTGAGCTGGTTAATAGGTGTCTGTCCCCATCTCACCACTGGAGCCAGCAGCAGTCCCGAGCTCTGGGTGTCAACAGGAGACACACCTGAGACCTGCAGAGAGTTGAATAAAAACAACATCAACTGCAGATAAGGAAAATAGAGGGCAATGTACTGCTTACACACCCTGAAATCATGGCCTGAAAAGCTACATAGCTAATAATTACGTTTGACTAGACATTAATTATTCACAGGATTGGCATGAAATCACAATTTATAGACTTTAAGTGTGAATAAATGGTGGACAAAGTTACACATTTCACAAGCAGTGGGTGTAAATAACAGGTTTTGTTTAAAGGTCAGTGTCTTGTATGCCCTTTAAATGCGTGATACATATTTCACCTTTGTGATAGAGTTCTTCTATGGACTAGACAAAAAGTCTGGTGCATAAAGGCCCATTCACACATCAACTTTATATAAGACGAATATGACCACCCTTAAAGGATGACTTTGGTTTCTACAGCTTTCACATTGTTTATAGAATGAAGCAGAACAATATACTCACCCAGAAGGCTTTCCTGATCCAAACAGTGCTTCGGGAGATATTTAGATCCAAAATCGAGCGGCGGACATCCGTATAATGTTAGCACATAGAGCATGTATAAGCGCCCGCTCCTAAAACTGCATAAATCGTCCAAAAACTCATCAGCTTTGCCAATATTTCATCATGGTCCGCTCACGCTACTCCTCCATTACAGTCTGTGTCACTCCAGACATGTTTTGTGACTGTACTGACCTCTGAACTGAAGAAGAAGAATGTTTGCCTCGGCGCATCGAGTCTGACTCATCGTCTCAGGGAAGACCGCCCGGCTACACGGCGACTTTCTTCTTCCAGTTTTGTGCAAAGTGGATGAATATTTATCGGATGAAGATGTTGTGGAGGAGAACTTTGAATATGATGGGTGTCCTTGCAGTTTCGACCCAGAGTATACAGATGAGGAGCTCATCGAAAGGAGGACGCAGAGGCAAAGAGAAGAGCAGCTCTCCAGAGAGTACTGCGCATGCACGGAGGCAAACATTCTTCTTCTTCAGTTCAGAGGTCAGTACAGTCACAAAACATGTCTGGAGCGACACAGACTGTAATGGAGGATTAGCCCAAGCGGACCATGATGAAATATTGGTGAAACTAAGGAGTTTTTGGACGATTTATGCAGTTTTAGGAGCGGCGATATACATGCCCTATGTGCTACCATTATATGGATGTCCGCCGCTCGATTTTGGATCTAAATATCTCCCGAAGCACTGTTTGGATCAGGAAAGCCTTCTGGGTGAGCATATTGTTCTACTTCATTCTATAAACAATGTGAAAGCTACAGAAACCAAACTTATCCTTTAAGAAATCTGGGGGTCAACTTTGCTGTGTTCAACTTAAGTCAACATATTTAATGCTGTTATGTTGAAGTATGATGTTTCCTGGATGCCCCCTGATTAATTAAGATGGATTTTAAATGTTTGTATATTTTAAATGTAGATGGTAGAGTGCTCAACTTCAGGAACTTTGGCTTAACATAGCCTGGTGCTGCTGAACACTGTATAAATGTATTGCAACATCACTTGACAGGTGCCACATAAATCACATTTATATGCCATCTCAGCCTCAGCTGCAGTGGGTCTTCATGCCTCGAGGACAAAAGACAGTTGTCCCCAAAGGGAAGCCTCATGCCACACAACAGGAATCCAGGCCTGAAGAGGAAGCTGCTGTAACTGAGGATGGCAGAGGTAGGGGTAGTCAACTCTTGCTGGTGTTTCTGGACATGTTGGAACAAACGTCAGAATTTTTTTTAGCAGGTATAAAATTTTTCTATGAACCTAAGTAACATCAGTGTTCCAACTGACATAAACTTAATTACTTTTGTGTGGCCCAACTTGGCTTGATAGCCCCCCCTACCCTCTAAATAGACCGAGTAGTGTGATTTCCTTCCATTGTTTCATCAATAGTTAAAGAAAACTGATTGAGAACAGAGACAGTTATTGCCAACAACAAGGTGAGAGCAGTTCTGAACTGACCAGTTACAGCAGATTACACCTGTGAGCCAATCAGAATCCACTGGGCTTTCATGTGGAAGGCAGCCTTGAAGGGGCAGGAGTTTCAATTGAGACTCTCAGAAAGACAGAATGTAGATCAGAGGTACCTATCATGTGAAGACTAGAAGGTTTCTGAACTACAGAAATTG
Organism: Scarus forsteni; assembly: GCA_036419115.1. Lineage (NCBI taxonomy): Eukaryota > Metazoa > Chordata > Actinopteri > Labriformes > Labridae > Scarus > Scarus forsteni. Next base: position 81,287 of record JAZDUH010000182.1, read on the forward strand.
TGAAAACACTCTTGCAGTCATCAAAACTGAATATATAAACCTCAGAACAGGCAACATGCTGGTCCTTTGTACCTCAAAAATCTGAAACTATTTTGTCTGTTGGTTTCTGTCACCAAACCAAATGTACAAAACCACCCTCTTTGAAAAAAAAAAAAAAATTCAGGGAGCTAAAGGAAAAAGCAAAATGTGAATTTTTATACTAAAATCCAGAGAAAACGTAGCCGTTATCAGATCTACATTGATGTTAATGTAACACAAATCTGCTCCATTATAATAAACTACCACCTCGCAGCAGATGAGAGGCAAAAGCAAAACCTGAAGGGAATCATCCCATGGCAAACACAGTGATGGAGTGAGTGGGTGAAGCTGGGTGAAGATAGAGACAGACAGTCATACTTTTTCATCCAGCTTTATCTACAGACTTCCAACAAAGAAAACTGAAATGGTTTACACAGGGAAAGCCCTCAGCACTCAATTCCATCCGGGAGCCCTGGAGACTCTGGGGAGAAAAAAATCAGCCTGTTTTCAAGCTGAGGAGTTGTTTATATAGCCCACTATTTCTTTTAATGAGCATTTCTCTCCTCCTCTTGGTGAGTTTTATTATATTTTTTCTCCTTTTGTCCTCCATATAAACAACTCCTCATTAAGTCACAGCATTGACCTGACTGCTTTACTTAAGCCCTGCTTTAAAATATTCAACACCCACTAGAATGCCACCCCTTTACACAATACAGACAGAAATGGGAAAATCTTTGTCTGAATGCAATTTGAAGGAAAGTTTAAGTTCTAGAGTGTTGTTAATACAGTACCATCACATCGGCAGGAACTGAGGATATATGATTTACAGGCCACTCACTGCACAGCAATGAGGTAAACACGAGTTTTCAAATTTGATGTCTGTCAGTCTCTTTACGGCTCTGACACAGACAATGTGCTTGTAAAAATTAACATGAATTGTCATGATCCAGCTCCAGAAATTAATTTCACACTGGGTGTGTTTGACTAATATGTGTGCAAGCTTTGGCTTGTGACGCAATTACCACAATTAGCCCTTTCGAAGAAAAGGTAAAAAGTGGAGCAATATCACTGAGGTCTTGGCTTAAAATACTGTCATGGACATGGACCCTGACACAGCCGTTGCACAGGGTGTCTATTTTCTGCAGTTAAATATCAAGATACAAGTTGTTGAGTCGGATGTAATTTGCAAGAGAAGTGGAGTCGAAAAAGTACAGCAAGACCAATCATGAGCCATCTATGAGGGTAACAGGACTAGAGTGGAAGACTGGAAGTTATAAAGTGCCCGTCTCCATGCAAACTCTTTTCATCAGGACCATGTGACTTTGTCAGATGTCTTAAAGGTTATTTTTGATATAAATTTGCTTTGTTTACATGTTGAGAGTAGTTGGTAGGGTTGTTGACCTTGATTCACCCTGGAGGTGAGACTGGTTTGCTGGGCTGTTTGTGTTGTTTGAGTATGTTTTTATTATTTCTTCCTAATGGAAAGTTTCTCAAATACATGTGGAATATCAAGATTTAGCTAAATAATAATAATAAAATAAAATAAAATAAAATAAATAAATTGAAAAAATCAATAAATATATATTGGTCCATATAATCCATTCCTATCTCAAAGGTGTGTGTTCACACCCATATCTTAATTGTTTTGAATTATACGGAATTAAATGCCAAGCCTCCACCCTAATTTTTGACAAAAAAGTGGCTGAAAAACTCACTCAAAACAGTATCACGCTCTGTTAAGTTCCAAGTGATTAACATATATATATGGAAAACATGCTATTTAGTAGCTGCTCAACAAAACTTATCAGCTCAACAGGCTGGGAAGAAGGAGCAGGAGAAGTAGGTTTCAAAAATACATTTCTGGACATAACCCCCCCAATGACCTGATTCTGTTCTGTTTCTGCTACCAGTAAAAAAATAATGGTGATATGACATTAAGGTTGCATTACCCAACTAAACTGTATAGATCCCTACTCTGACTTCACAGGTCCCATCAAGTTTTACTCAATTTAATCGTGAGGAAAAACCTGAACAGAGGGGAGTATGCTACACCCTTTGGGGTAAACAAAGCTACAGTGCACACTGATAGAATCACTGAAAAGGTCTGACTGAAATGTGCTGTACAGTTGAGACAGGTTTTGAAGTAACAGAGAAAAGAAAATATGTCAGGACTGGAGGGACAGCTGGGGCCATAAAGGGAGAAAATCCCCCACCAGAACGCACAAAGCACCACAGAGACACTAATGAACGACCAAACAGTGTATGAGCTGCAGGTCAAAGCTATACAGGCTGATGTTATATTCTGATAAGCCATGCTGATTTTCCATATTAAACTGAACTGATCAATCAGGATTTCTGGTGGACTGTTGCTGAAGCTGAAATATAGATTATTTCCATGGATCCATTAAAGAAAATCCACCCCCTTCATCTGCTGTCCCCAGGGATATGAATGTACACAAACTTATTTCTTGTCAGAATTCAAATAACAGCAGTCACCACAGGGCTATATTGCTATATTGTGTGGAGCTGTAAAATATTTTCACATCAGCAGCAGTCAGATCATGTCAGAAATTGTCAGCAAGCAAGAAAATGAATCCAATTCGGACTTAATGGTATTTCCTTCCCTATGGCGAGGCAAGGAAAGATAGAGAATTTGGCTAAAACGAGGGAGGAGATGGAAATAATGGCTTTTCTCTGAGAAAAGGAATAGACCGAGTGACGAGGGAATTACTGATAGACAAAGAAGCAGGAAAAATGAACTCCTCCTTCACATCACCTTGAATAATGCCTTCAAAAGATAACTTTCTGTGCTTTAATCAAGCAATAAAAAAACTATTCCCTCCTTTACCCACCCAGAAGAGTTCTGAACTGACCAGGAGCACTAGCAATGTAACAAAAGCATGCCTCCCTCCATTGACATTCACTTACTGTACAGCGGTATCTTTTCTCCATGACAACACGCTGACACCCAAATGTGAAGTGGATTTGTTCTGGACTTCAGTCATAATGGTGCTGAATGCTCGAGCCGAAACATGCAGGCGTCTGTGTCCAAACAATTAGACTGGAACATAGCGGAGCATCACACTGTAAACAAAGAGACTACTGCGCTGTTTTGGCAGCCATCTTATGGTGGAGAGGAACTCCAGCGTGCCGAACAGTGTGGTGTGGTAGTCGGGAAAGGTGTGTGTAAGTATGTGGGCTGAAACAGACTAAGAATGAGAGATTCTATATTCTATAATGAGATACAATTTTAAGTATTGTTTCTCCCTAAAATATGCTTTAACTGTCAGGTCCTTTTGGTCATTTAGGGGATGTAAATATTTAAGCTGTCCTACATGACGTGAACTGCAACAGTGGTTTTCTTTTAGGTTTTTTATTTTGAAATTTAAACTCAATCTGTTACAGTAAGAGTAAGAGTGAGAGATCATTAATTTTGCTTGATACTGATGCCATGAGTGATTCTCCAAAACGATGCAAGTCCAACAATGCAATTGAATTTCTACAGTCTGGTGAAAGGACGAGATCACCAAACATTTTTTACCAGACCTGACAAAACACAAAATAAAGCTTGTGTTAATACAATTTACATTTACTGTGTATTCTTTCAAGTAATTGAAAAATATTTATATTTATTCAAGTTACTTGACAAAAACTGAAATATTCTTTATTTTGATGCAACATTTGAACACATCATGATGACGCTATTATTCTCCTAGTATGAATTTTTCTGACTATATCTTAAACACTTCCCAATGTAACTATGTTTAGTTGAAAAATGGATTGATTTCCTGTCATCCTTACAGAGTTTAACTTTGGATTAGTACTGTAACCAACCAGACAACACAAATTGAGGGTGTTTTTAAGGTTAAATTGTGCAGATGAAGAGGATAACCTTCCTGCCGTACAAAGCTAGTGTTAACTAATTATTGAAAGGCAGGCATTGAATATGTGGCTTAATGTAGTGAACACATTTTCTCCTTTTTTAAAACTAATTAAGGTCTCAGTCAACCCTATCATCTATCAAAGGTTTCAGGTCAAATGTAGTCCACTAAAAGATCTTTGTTTTATTTCTTTTTTTCAATAGCATTAATAAACCACAATAATGTGTGCATAACAACAAACACTAATCAGTGTTCTTTACATACGTACCACGGTCCCTGTTACATAAAGAAAATGTATCCTGTGTCGAAGGAACAGAAATAATAGCAGTAAATGTAACACGGTGGGAGTCAAATGGTGGAGTGCCTGCCACCAACTGGGAGCTGAATAATGAAACATCAGGATATCGCACTAAATATTGATACAGTTCACTCCTAGCTAGCCTTGCAAGATTCAAATGACTTAAAAAGTTGGGAGCTTTCTAAGGGAATTTATGGAAACACACCTGGAATTTATTTAACTGAAGGTTGTTCCTTAACAGGGATTATAAATATAGTAGGGGAAAACATAATTTTGCAGAATATTGACTTAAACAACCAGATTTCATGCAAGTATACTTGAGAATATCTTTGCTATTCCTCAATCACATGCACAAAGCACTGAGTCCATGCTCCCTACATGTCCTGCACATTCCTCCATCACAGGCAAGGATGATCTACAACCCTGGAGTACAAAGGAAGATTTTGAGCCCTATAAAAAGTTGAGTTGACATTAATTTTTTGGCAAAATCATTCAAACTTGACAAAGTTTTACTCTGTTGAAATATAATGAATTTAAATTGTTATTTTTCATGGATGTTTGCCTACGACAATACATAGTGCTTATATTTATATGTTTGAATATGAGACAGGTCATTTGAATTATCCCTGGTTTTGAGTTGATTCTCATAAGTTCCAATAAATTGCAACAGTCTCCTAGAAATGTCTTGAATTTGGAATATTTCCATATTCCCCTGCTTGACTTTGCAGGGAAACATTTTACACAAATTTTATGCCCTTTTGCAACCCTGCCTCCCATATTAATCACTGATGTGTCCCAGGCTTTTTAAATGAAAAACAAAATTTGGCCTGGTATTTTGTAAAAGGTTAGTAACTTTTTTTTTCCTAAAAAAATATTGTTCCATCATGTGTTTAAACTGACATATGAAGGGTCAAATTTGCTTTTGTTTCTCCTGATCATATAAAACAGAAAATTAGGTTAAACTATTTGATCTAGGTAAAGTAGAAAATATCAAAATGAACACGTATGGCACTTTTCTGGTACTTTTATGGGATCTAATATGTTTTATGTAATTTATAAATAATATTAGCGTAAAACAGGACCCAGAACTGTTATGACAAATACTATGACAACTTGATACTGTATATTTACTGCATCGAGGGATATGTAATTAGGTACATTCACCTTCATATTAAAGGGCATGTTTGCAAGGGATACAGCAGTTTTAAGCCATACACACAGTTAGCACCTACATCACAATAATCTTTCTGGGAAAAAATGTCAGCCGGTATTAATGGATTTACTGTTCAAGAGTGACATTTTCATTCAGAATTTAGAATCCAAACAAAGCCGATCCTTCCAGACACTAACAGTTAACACTGACCTTCGGCAGCTCAACAGACAAACACAATAAACACACAACACAAGCGCCTGGTGTGTATATGTGCTGCTGATGCACAGCAGAAAGAGCTACAGAGTATAATTTCAAACCCCGAGCAGAACAACTGAAGGGGAACAGACTTCATTTCAGCGTAGATGCTCAGACAGCTCGGCACGCCCTAGGCTTGACACACACACATTTCAGAAAGGAGTAGCGTGATCACAGAAGTGAGGCCGACAAGCTTCAGCAAAAATGCACGGCTGGGAATCCGGAAAAATATCCCATGAGTGATGAGAGGTTGCAGTTTGTGTTTTACAAACAAAAACTGGCATCAGCCCTCCTTCTTTGTCTTCTGGTCAGTTGATGGAGAGAGTAAGTGGCTGAGAGCAACATCACCGTAAACATGTGATTTATGTAGGCTCGGCAGCAGCAGAAAGGTTTCTAAGAGAGTCTGTCTGACTGTTGGACATGAGCTGTGGAGACTTCTTTATGTCATGGTAACACCTCTCAGAGGAGTATGTTAGCAGCCATGATGGTCGCCACTGACTCTGGCTGGGACAGTGTGAGACAGGGGTCTGCAGCAGGCTATGACCCTGTCTGATATGTGCTGAGGGATTGGAGAAGTAAAAGTCCTCCACCTGTCAAAGCTGCAGCCTCAGATGACTTGGATGCCAGAGTTTGTATCTGTGGTTAGACTTTTCCAGAGGTGCATTGTGGGTGTTTGGAATTTCATTTTACAATTCAGGTACTCAGCAGCACAGTGGCGCAGCAGGTGATGCATGTCGCTGACAGCAAGTATATTTGCTGATTTGATCTCTGAGTTGGTCAGGGCCTTTCTATGGGAAGTTTGTCTGTTCTCCTTGTGCAAGTGTGGGTTCTCTCCAGGCACTCCAGGTTTCTCCCACAGACCAAAAACAGGCTCATTAGGTTGATTGCCTGGTTGGCCTCTCTCTCCGTGGAACTGAACCCTGCCTCTTGTCCAATGTCAGCTGGAGAATACCTCTTTTGTATTTAAAAAAGTGGCAACATGTATTCAAACTGGCATTCAAAGGGTTAAAGCTGGGGTTGGCGATTTGATTTAGATACACTTTTTGTAATACTGGTTAAATGGTCTTATGACCCGATGGTAATCAACTCATAATGTGTTCTTAAAACAGAGCGAAAAATATCCGCTTTCTACAGCAGGAGTAAAACAGGGAAAACACCAACCAATAATCATGCCGAGATACCTGCTTTTAAACCAATCAAATCCCGTCACCATTCTGCCCGCCTACTGCTCGTGCATTTTCCCGGTGTGCACAGACTCGGTGCGTGTACTCGCCGAGCTCATATGTATCAGAGTCCGCGGGAGAATGCTTACCTTTCAAGTTTTGTCTTTGAAAAAAAGGGAAGCCCGCTGTGAGCCGTCCCACAACCCCAACCAAGCTCCAGTATCCCTCACATTTTAAGACAGATGTACAAGAAATCTAAAATAAACTCTTTGATTTTCTAAGTTTGTTCTGCTGCTCTAATCTCGCGATAGCTGCCACCCAGGCTACCGCAGCTGGACGTTCTCGCGAGGCTTTTTCTTCTTCTTTGGTTTTAGGGCGGTTGGCATCCATCATTTTGGAGCATTACCGCCCCCTTCAGGACCCTCAGGACATGCTACTTTCAAATTCATAAATTCATGCTAGTTTTTCAAAATTGCCAACCCCAGCTTTAAATACTTATAATTCTGAAATATTTAGATGGATGGATTGAACTTAGATAAATCATTAAAGCACAGAAAAGACTGTGTGACCATTTTGGACAACTTAGACTCATGGGAAATAATCAGGTTATGTCTTTAGCAACACATGTATAAATTCTGACCGATGTAAAAAACTGTTTTACATTTTCTCCTCACTTCTTTTCCAATTGTCTGACTAAAACCTCACACCTTAACATACCACTCAGTGTAAGACCCTCATTCCCTTAACACTGCAGTTATTGAAAGGATGTAATTTGAGAGCAGGAGATGGTGCCAAAGGGATAAAGATTCCCCACATGGACTGATAGTTTAATCAAAATATTAAATGTCCTTAAATAAGAAAAAGCAAATCACCTTGGAAATCGTCTACACCAAGGATCTGCACTCTTTCCAGCTAAAAGAGATTTTTTTCAGCTTTTCCTTCCAAAAAAAAAAACTGTCTACAGTTGCAAAATGCATCTTTGCTTTAACCTGAGGTAGAGGTGCATATTGTGTGTTCATCATGGACGTGACACTCCATCAATGAAAAAATCTACAGCACATGAAATAAGGGAAGTAAATTCAAAAATTCCCAACATGTGATCATTTTGAGGATTTTGACAAAACAGATGAAACCAAATGCAATACTTTCTGCAAATGTATAGAGCTGCAACATCATCAGAACACAACAAGCAGATTCACCTGCATTAAGTCTAGACATTAAAATGACAATGGCATTTATCTGTTGAGTCAAGTGGCTATCACTTTTCATTTCAGCCTCTCCGTAACAGCAGTAAGTGAGGCACAGGAGACTCTACATTACAGCTCTCTCTGAACAAACCCCTCATGACTCCATTAAGGTTTATAATTACCTGTGTGCCCACAGGCCTCAGACTCTGATATTTTTGAAACTTTTGTTAATCTAATACAGCATTAGTCATTTGGCCTCTCAAAAAGTCCTGTTGGCAATCTTATTCCAAACTCAGGTCTATTTTTCGGCACTGCAGCAGGGTTTTGGACTTCCACACAAAAGAAGCCACATATGTAACATCACACAGAGATCCAGTTTTTTAAGGTTTTAGTGTTGGAGCTCAGCTCTGCTCCCTCAGGGTTTGATATTAGACCTAAAGACTGGTTAATCCCACAAGATGAAGCGGTCAGTGTGGCTCTGAACTCCTGTGAGCACAGAGGGAGTCCACACAGCGCTCTGCTTGAGGTAAGATATACACTGAAGGGACACGCTGAGATCATTAGACACAGAAGACTTTTAAAGAAAGTGAGAAATAAGCATGAAGTATGCTGGAGCAGCAGGATAAATAGACATTCTTTTAAATTGTTTGAGTTTCTTTCTGTCTGTTTGGAGCTGCTTTTCAAACTGTCCATGAATGAGCTCTTCGTGATTTGGTTCACAGTTGTTGGTTTTTTCAAATGCTAATGTTAGTTGGTACAGATGGCAAAAGTAATTTCAAGGTCCACATCCCATGTCCAAAGTTAGAATTGAAAAGAAAAGAGTCTCTGAAGTGTGGCTTTCTCCCAGCTTGTTTTGTTTTCTTAAAGCAGCCCACAATTTGTTTAAATAAGGGGAAAACTAGTTTCAAACAGCCAAAACAATGCAAGTTCAAAAGATAAAATATTATAAATCAAAGCTGATACCAAAAAAAAGTGCTTGCTTTACTATTTTTCCATTTTAAACATTTGTTCCAGAACACTCCCTTTGTCACTGTGAATCATTCTGTAAAATTTAAATGAAGTTAGTTTCTTATTTATGTAACATTAATCGAGTAGCTGAAATGATAATGCTGTTTTTTCTAGAGATCAGGCCACATAATGGAAACACACAGTGTGCATGCAGAGCACAGCGCTTTGAGAACAGACACAATCTCCTGCCTGTGTCCTGACGTTACTGAGAGTCATTAGACTCAAGTAAATGAGGTCATTAAGCCAGTAAATGAGGCCGTATATATCTGAGTGGGGAGACAAAAAGAGCTCTCCTTACTGTAATTGGTTCAAAATATCATCTCAGTCAGACACCATAACTCTGTCTGGAGCTGGACTTGGATAAGACATTTGGAGGCCAAAAGCCAGAGACTGCTGTTTATCATCTTATAGTGCTGTCTATTAGGAGCATGGCCAAAAATGACATTTCACTGGTAAACAACTGCCATACCTGAAGAGTCAGGTTAGTGATTCTTGTAAGGAAGGTATGAACATGAGACCTGATAACCTTGACCTCTGACTGTGGTCTCCCTAAATCTAATCATGACATCAAGTCAAACAGGAAATTTGCCCAGAGTTTCATAAATTACTTAGATATATTAATCTGTATGTAAGTGATGATCAAGAGACCCAAGGATGTTTGACCTTATCCCTTACAAAGTCATACAAGTTTATCATGGAGTCAAAGCAGACACTTGAGTAAAACCTGAGAACGAGAAGGAAATATTTAAAGCATTTAAAGGACAATGCATGCACAAGAAGACGAATGGGATAGCTGATTGAACTATGACAATGACTAGAATCAGTCCATTCATAATGGCATACCGGAGAAGACTTGTGCGCAAACTTTTACTAAAAACAATTCTGAAAATACCCCTCAAGAAATCCAGTTAACAAACAACCAAGAGACTATGTGAACTTGACTTCTCATCCATGACATCTAATCATTTTTTCTGTGTCATGAGGGGCTTTTGTGCAAAGTCTGAAGAAAATCCGCTGAAGTGTTTTTTTTTTCAGCTTTTACAAGTTGGCATTCATAAACAGAGATGGTCATGAAAGTATTTGACCCTATCATCTGACTCATGACTTTGACTTTGAAAGGCTAATCAGCATAAGTCTTTAGTAAAATCAGAAATTTGTGGTACAATTTCAAGATGACAACAAAGCTGCTTCCCTTGGCCATTGACTTCTAAAACGTCATTAGTTTGTCTATATCATTAGCTTGTTTGAGTAGACTTTCGTGCAAATTAAGGAAAACAGCTTTATGTATTCTTAAAAAAATGCTCACATGATCATTTTCACAAGAACACATGACCACAAGGCTTCATGAAATGAACGTTTGACCCTTAAACAGTTCAGCCCTGCATGGTGGCTGTTCACAGAAAAATATCCTTTTAAAGGAGACATACCATGCTTGTTTCTCCTTTTCACTATGCCAGACTAGGATGCCTGTAAAGCATTTCTGCCCTCAGTACAAGTCATTTAGTTCCTTCATTGCCCCACAATAGCGTTCTCAAAATCCTCATTTTAGGCCATTAACAAGGTCTCATTAAAACGCTCGGTTCTCAGACTGACCTACAGTAACCTCGCAACGTCACAGCCCTTTGTGTTCTGATTGGTCAGTTCTATCGGGGGTTGAGCCAGCCTGTCCTTCTTCTTCTACTGTATTTTCCAGCAGGCTCAAAGCAGCGACTGCGTAATGAGTCCCCCTACAGGCCAGAGCTGGTAATGAGTGAGTGTGAGCTAGGGAGCGATATACTGCTGCTTGGTGGATGTGCTCCTGACTGATGGTTGTGGGGCTAACGGACATCACAGAGGAGGAAGTGTTTCATCATATCACTCCAATAAAAAGTAATGTACCTCGTGTCGTCACGACGATTTAAATCTCGCGGTGATCTCGCAATGACCTATTTTCAGAGGCATCAAATCTCGTTCGAGGATATCAGAAAAAATACAATATTTCATTTTTTGAAAATTAAGGGGGTGTAAGGTCTTGTTTCAAATGTATTATATTATATGTAAGTATTAAATCATGCATCAGCATGATATGTCTCCTTTAAAGTATTCATTATCTTGTTGAAAACACTTCACTCACAAACACTAGGCAATAACACTCACACACAACACAATGACAAAGAGGCTCCATCAAATTGACTTCTGATAACTTTCAAATCCATTTGTGATTGTGGATGTTCGTATAAAGTTGAAGACAACTCTTTAAAGAAGGAGTCATTATCCTACATTTGCCCAAAGGACGGGTCCTTTTTTTTAACATATATTTTTGGGGCTGAATTTTGATATAAAAAGGGGATTATTTGTTCTACTAAGCAGTGATGAGTTACTCTGATATGACCAATTTTTCAGTAACAAGTAATCTAACATTTTACTATTCCAGACGAGTAATCAGATTAAAAGTTACTTATCCAAGTCACTATCTGTTACTATTTTTGTTATTTCCCCTTTTAAAAGATATTTTTGCTTTCTTCTTGAGTCTCTAGTAGTGGCATCATGTATGCGTCAACTCATGTTTTCGCCATCAGGATGATTTACGTGTAGTACATACCAAACAGCCAGCAACACCTACATAAAAAAATGGAGGGAGGAGAGAGATGTGCATTTTCTGGCTGGAAATGCAATAACTATTTTGAGTTTGTGTTAGCTAAACAGTATTAAGGTTCGTTGTACACTCTGTGCTGGTGACACAGTGTTATCTGGCTTTAAAAACACTATGTCAAATTTGAAGAAACATTTGGAGGTGCAGCATGGCATGCAGTAAAACTTTTAGAAAAAGTCTCACCAGGTGGTACAAAGCAGAGCTGTGACAATGCAGAAATGTCAACTAAAGTTGGACTTTGGGGGAAAACCAATAAGTGGGGAAGAGTTGAAGAAGTACATTATATTGATATACAGATGTGGAAAAAATGTTTGGTACCCTTCTGTTAAAGAAAGAAATACCAACATGGTCACTGAAATAACTTGAAACCAACAAAAGTAATAATAAATAAAAATTAGCTGAAAATGAACTAATAAAAATCAGACATTTCTTTTGGATTGTGGTTCAACAGAATCCACTTTAAAAACAAAATAATGAAACCGGCCTGGACAAAATTATGGTGAAAATTAGTTGACATAGAGACATGTTATACTAAGGTGTGTCCTGTAAATAGCATCACGGATGTCTTCAAACCTGTAATCAGTCAGTCTGTCTATTTATATGCTGACAAGTAGTCACTTTGCTGTTTAGTATCATGGTGTGTACTACACTAAACATTAACAACAGAAAGCTGAGGACAGAATTGTCTCAGGAGGTTAGAAATAAACTTATAAACAAGCATGTTAAAGGTAAAGGCTTAAAGACCATCTCCAAGCAGCTTGATGTTCCTGTAACGACAGTTGCACAAAATATATTGAATTTAAGGTCCACAGGACTGTCGGCAATCTCCTTGGATATGGCTGGAAGAGGAAAATTGATGACAAATTGAAGGGACGGATAATACGAATGGTAATCAAAGAGCCCAGAACAACTTCCAAAAAGATTAGAGGTGAACTCCTAGGTCAAGGTACATCAGTATCATATCGCACCATCTGTTCCTGTTCAAGTCAAAGTGGACTTAATGTAAGGACATCACTGTTGAAATCAAACCATAAAGAAGCGAAACTGGAATTTGCCATAATAAATTTTGACAAGCCACAAAGCTTTTGGGAGAATGTCCTTTGGACAGATGAGAAAAAACTTGAGCTTTTTGGGCAAGTTACATCAGCTCTATGTTCACAGGTGCAAAAATGAAGCATACAAAGAAAAGAACACTGTCAGTTATGTTCTGCTGCTTTGCTGCATCTGGCACAGGGTGTCTTGAATCTGTGCAGGGTACAATGAAATCTCAAGTCTATCAAGACATTCTGGAGCCACATGTGCTGCCCAGTGTCAGAACGCTTGGTGTCAGCTGCAGGTCAATGATCCTCCAACAGGATAATGACCCAAAACACACAACTAAAACACCCAAGAATGGCTCAGAACAAAACACAGGACTATTCTGAAGTGACCCTCTGTGAGCCCTGACCTAAATCCTTCGGGGAAGAAGCTGAAACTTGCAGTCTGGAAAAAGACACCCTTCAAACATGAGACAGCTGGAGCAGTTTGCTCACAAGGAGTGGGCCAAAATACCTGTCCACAGGTACAGAAGTCTGAGGGTTACAGAAATCTCCTTATCTCAGTGATTGCCTCAAAAGGTTGTATAAAAAAATATTAAGTTATGGATACCATCATTTTTGTTTAGGCCACTTTCATTCTTTTTTTTTTTTTTAATGATTGTATTGACCAACAATTCAAAAGCAAGGTCTAATTTTCATTAGTTAAAGGTGCTATGAGGAGAATCTTTTTCTGGCTACATAAAGATTCATGAGCACGAGCGGTGACTGTCGTAAAGACGTGACCCAAGCCAAAGCGTGCGTTTGCTGTGATGCTATAATGAATGCAGCTCAGACCTTCCTCAGAACTCTGCATTGCTTTACAACTTCTTTTTTCAAAATCTTACAGGATACAAAGCGACAAGGTAATGTATCTCTTTCTAGTTACGTAGCGGTAGTTTTTGATGTGTGACAACAAGCAATTTTTGGAAAACTTAGTATCGTAGTTTTGTAGCCGGCTATATAATGCTTCTTACAGCCCTGTGCTCTAAGACGTGTCTGAATAATATAAATTTGCTCTAGTTTTAATTGTCTTGTTCCTGAAGTTGAGTATCCAGGCCAGCCCAGCCCTGTCCAACCCCACCGCGAAGCTAAGGAGTCGCAGTTAAGGATAACCTATTTTGATGCTATAGAACCCATCTTAAAGTGTGTATTTCCATCAGGCATATATCTAAAAAGTGAGACTTTTTTGTAATTACTTAGAAACTCCTCATAGTATCTTTAATTTTCAGTAAATTTTTATTTATTGCTACTTTTGTCAGTTTCAAGTTATTTCAGTGACCACTGTGCGTTTTTATTTTTTTATCGGAGGGTACCAACATCTTTTTCCACTTCTGTATTGTATAGCATAGAATAGAACAGAATAGAAGTTTTTATTGTCATTACAGAGTGTAACGATATTTGGTTACCGTCTCAGCTAGTGCCCAAACAACATTTAGACAAATAGGGTAAAATATAAAATGGGCACATAAAAAAATATTCATATATGGAATTTATTTGTACATATAACGAGATGACGTAAAAATATACACACATATATTAGTTTGCATGGTATACATATTTGTGTGGAGTATTGCACCAGTATTTACTGTGTTAACAGAATTTTGCACATATTTCACAGCTACAGTGTTCACAGGTAACGGCACGTGTTTGTTTGTATGACTGCAAATGGTATTTGCCTCAAATCCTCATTAATCCTTGACATTGAATGTAAGTTAAAAAGTAACATGTAATCCAACTTAGTTACTTTCAAAATCAAGTAATCACTTACTTTTTCAAGGTGACTGTGGCAACACTGATCATTAATGTTTTTTCTAAATTGTTTTGCCCTGCTCTAGTACATACTTTTGTCCTGTATATGCAATAAACAGACGGACAACCTGAAAATCATAATGCCTCTGTCGTTGCCCTTAGGGAGGAATAACAAAAGAAAGTTAGTACAAATAAAGCCACTATAAAAAAGATGAAAAGATGACAGCACTGAAAAAGAAGCACTAATCAGCTCATTAATCCACATTTATTGTTACATCTCTTCAGTGAGCCTCCTTAACATGCTGAGAAGTGACAACAATCACTTGGCTTAGAGACAAATCCTGCTGAAGTGCTGATCTAGGATTATGGCTGATTAAAAACACTGTTCCTTTTTTTGCTTCAGTCTGATGAATCAGTCAAGGGTGATACAGCCAGAAGATGTGACCAGGAATTAATCACATCCTACCTCTTTGTATTTCATTAAAAGTGGCTCCTCTTTTCCTGTGTCCCCTCATTATTCATGCTGAGTACTTCGACTGAAGAGGAACTCACAAAACATTCACAGGAAAGAACCTGGAGATTAATTATTAATTACTGCCGTCTCTGTAAACTGCAGAAAAATGCAGTGATCGTGTTACAGTCTATGCAGGTTCACATCTTGCCTTTCCATGGGTAGGTTTTCTCTTTTTTAGCTTGTTTTTCACAGCCGGGTGCAGCTCCATTGAGAATCTGGCATGCTGTAAAAAGCCCTTAAATTCAGTCCCCGGCCTTCCAGCTTGATTATCTGTGATGATCTGGACTGTGTGTGCTGCTTGAAAAGAGACATTCTCCCTCTGGCACATCATTTAACATGTCTCATTTAGCAGGAAAATATGCAGGTCACACACCGCAAGATTTCTGCTCCCATCCTTCCCCCGTTCAGTACAAATTTACAGGATTTCAATCAGAACATTTTTAACATTTCATTTCCCCGAAGTTTCAGCCTGAAAACTATCTATATGTCCTATGCCTTCACTAATATATTTATAGCAGGAACCATAAGGAACTTTAGCATGATAGCCTAACTTAAGCTCAAGAGGCGTGTTATTACGAGATAAGGAAAACTGGACGCAGGAAATGAGGACACTTAATGGCAGGGACTGAAAAGTGTGACAACAAATATGACAATGGCCTTTTACCTGAGCCAGTGATTCAATGCCAAAGTAAATTGGCCAAGTAAATTGACAAGTTTATTATTTTTTGATTAAATCAGCCTAGTTTGTGCTGATGTTTTAAAATGACCTTGGATCAAATAAATTATCAATAATCAAACCAACTTATTTCTACTATTATCACACACACCTCTTGACTGGTAAAATTTCTATCTTTTGGCCACACTCAGTTCATCCAACTCAAATTCTTCAGTTCACAGCCTTCTCCTATCATTCTGGTGTTCCCCAGGGTTCTGTCCTTGGTCCCCTTCTGTTAATAATCTACCTACTCCCACTTTGCAATATTTTGTAGACAATTAGCATACATTTTCATTACCACATGGATGAAACAGAGGTTGTCTTGTTCTTTTGTTGGCACAAAATTAACTTTTACAAAATCAGACAGTTTCTCACTCCCCTCATGTTAAGAGTAGGTTGGGTGTCTTGTCCTCTGACACACTTGGAAACAGATGCAGGTTGTTTTTGTCGGCTGGATACACAGGAAACTTCAAGATCATTCGAGGAATATGGCCCAAGACCAAAATAATATATTTATGACTTAGTAGTCATCATTACACCAAGTGAGTAAATGAAACACTGCTGCAGCTTCAGCCCCAAACTGTTTGATTTTGCAAACCTCTTGGTGTGAATTGGTGCAACCTTAGAAACTCTTCTGTTTCTTACTTATACTTCACACTGGTACCTGCTTTTTAAAAGTTTCCTATTAGTGTGACCTGATCAAGAAGTTTCATGTATGTAATTCTGTTATTACTACTATCATAAACTATTACGGTTTAGGTCCTCTGATATTTGAGTTGTCTTTGGTAGCAGTTTGTCAGAACTGCTCCTTCAATTTCCCAAACTGGTTGGTTGGTTTCCATTTATTATTTGGTGCATGCATGGGCTCTCTCTGGGCCCTCCAGCTTCTTCATATGGACTTAAAACCATGCTCATCACTTTAACTAGTGACTCCAAACGTCCTTATGTGTGGGTAACATGTGAATGGTTGACTGTCTCTCTATTTGGCCCTTCAATCCACTACCCACCTGCTCAGAGTGTACCCCCAACAAAGGTCAACAGCCACAAACACTACATTCAAAGTGGGACAATTCTAGATTAGTTTATGCTGTTATAAATGTTTAATCTCATGTGCGTATTGCTATCCTTATGAATGTCTTTTAACCCAAATCCTTAAAAAAAACCTGAGATTTTGAGACAAGGGAACCAGAGGTGTGGAAATGCAAACTCACTTTTGAGTCTTAGGACTTATTTCTGCACTACCCTTGAATGAACTGTTACAGCCTACCAGCTTAAAGTTGTTCAGAACTGTGTAATCCATAAGATTCATCCAATTTAGCAATATAAGTTAACTGCTTTAATTTCTTTGGTATTGTTTGGACCTTGACTCTCTAACATATTGTGTTGAACAGACATTTTATTCCTTTTTAATTTACAGACTTATTTGGACAGGGATATTCTCCTCTTCAAACACTATCAGCTGTTATTTCCCAGAAGTAACTGATGTGATTACAGCTGCAGTTGTGTTGGCTGGCTTGTTTTTATAGCAGAAATGCACAGGGATACAAAATGTGCACATGGTCTTTGGTGCTGATCTGAAATAACAAAACGTGTACCAAGCAGTGCATACTGGGTAACCTTCTGATGACCTACACGATAAAAAGTATGGAGAGTGAGAGATGGCTGTCATTACTTCTAGAAAGATTTTGCTAAACTTGTTAGGTTCAATGTAAAAGGACACTTGAGAAATACTGTGTATCCTGACAACGTATTTCATTATGCCATCAGTCCCATTTAACTGCGCCTACAAATAAACAGAATCAGATCAGCCAATTTAATCTAATGAGTTTGAAGGCATTTAATGTTGCATCTCGCAGTAAACACTTAAACTGTGCAGGGATGTTGGTATGAAAAGTCTCATGTAAGACTCGCTTAAATTAAACTGTAGAGCTGAAGGGAAGCATAAACATAGTGTTTACTGAGTTTCCGTTTATGACAGTGTGACAGTGTGTGGAGCTTTTAATGAGAAACACTCAGCTCTGAGACAATTTGCTAGAGTGACTTCATGTTGAACCACTAGTGCTGCATTAGGGAGAGATTCCCTAAGTCCCTATTAGAATTTACATGTGGAATATTTTATTTCCCTTGAGTTTTGTGCACATCTGAGGTCCACAATAATTGGACCACAATAACAACGACTACCAGTCAAATAATGGAAAGTAAAAGAAGAATGTGTAAGAGATAAGTGTCTTAGAAAAAGGCCAATCAAAACAGGCACCTATTCTTGTCAGAGCTCCATGATTTGCATATGTAACTTCTTTGAACAATTACATTCAAATGACAAAACTTCTGACTTACTGAGTAATACAAGTTTGGCAGAAAGATCAGAACACTATGGATGTTTCAGTGTAAATTCAGTGATATGCGATTGATTTGTGTCCAACTATTATACTAATTGTAATAAATTCCAACAGTTTCGGGCCCATCACTCCAAACTATAACACCTGTGGCTTTGCCTGGTGCCAAACCATTGACATAAATATTACAAGTGCATCAAAATCCTCACTGAATGTCAATGTCAAATGTCGAGTCGCATCGCACAGCTTCACTCCAGCTGTCCACACTGCATCCATTAAATGTTTCATTCTATACCCTTTATTTCTCCTCACAGACAGTACATAAAGTGCTTTTACTGTGCAGATGGAGAAATGGACATATTGTGCTTTGTATTTTTTTGCTGACCTATATATATATGAATCCTCTGCCATCTATGCATCATGTATCGGGTAAACAAGCTCTGCTGAGTGAGAAAAGTCAAAGAAAACCAAGAAAAGCTCTCCAGCGCTTTGTCAGTATCCTTCTTCCCTTGCTTCTTGTCTGTGTGAGCAAGAAGACGAACAGAAGGAAATAGAGAAAGCAAAATGAGTAAAAAAATGTTGCACTGACTTGCACAGCTTCGTGCAGTGCTGCTCGTGGGCAGTTCGTACATTCATATATGATTTGATTTTGCTGGTAATAGTTGTTAATAAACAAAAGTGAACAACTAACCACATAAAGACACAGTATATCCTCATTCAAGAATATGACAAATCCAACCAACACTAAGAAGGTTTTTTTCACCCAAATCTAATATTTCTAGAGCCATTGTGATGGTACATCACCGTACAATAGGTTGAACGACACCTCTGTCACAGTCTGAGCTGGTCTGAATCATCTTTACTGTCACTATGTGACTTCGGTGTTTATGGTAGAACACTTCCCCACTAAAAACCTTCAAATTCTTGCTGCTTTGACTGCTTTACGGCATATGTCACTTCCCTCGAGGCGAATGTTGAACATTGGAAAAAAAAGAATATAAAATAGTTTTTTTTTTACATATATTTAATGAACAGAATTTAGTTTAAAGTAAATATGCTTGAATTCCAAATGGAAATAGGGACCTCTGGCTCACACTCTTGCATCGTGGGTGGCAGTAATGCTCTTCTGAAACTGTTTTATCACAAGTTTTATTGGAAGAGAAGAAGAGAAAAGCAGGAGAGTAACAAGCTAAATGCCCAGACAGAGTTAAACACTGGCCTGGCGTTCACTCATTCGAGCTGAGAGATGAGGAGGGATGTCAGACCGATGCTGATTTTGGCCTGTTATTGTACTTTTGTATGTACATACTGATTTATTCAGAAGAAAACATGATCAGACTGTGCCTTATCAGCCCACATGGCTTATTTGTCTCTTGGGACGTTCTGTCGACTCGCTTTTCCTCCCTCTGTATGTCAACAAATGTGCGTTGGTGTGAGGTGTTCTGGTTCACAACCTTGTAGTTACACTCAACAACCATAGAGGCCCCTAGTGAGCTGAAAGCCAGAATCTTGCATAGTGCAGCTTTAAAAGACAATTTTGTCAATTATTATTATTACTTATTTTTCTTATCTTCTTTATTATTATTATTATTATTATTATTATTATTTATCTTTTATTTATTTAGTTAGTTATTCATTTTATTTATTTATTTATTTATTTATTTATTTTTTGGTTAGGCCTTGGGAGGGCGGTGGGTGGGGTGGGGGGTTGTTTTGACTTGCAGATGTGATGCCTGATGGACACTATTTTCTTTGTATATATGTCTTCTGTCTGATTGTCACTCTGTTTGTCCTATTTGTTAAAAAAAATGTTCTATAAATAAAGTTGGAAAAAAAAAAGAAGACAATTTTGTCTTGTAATTTGTTGTTGAAAACAACCACCAGAAATTACCCTTTCCACTTAATTTGTATCAAAAAAAAGCTAAGAGTCATAGGCGTCAACACATGACACATGTTTCCCTGGTACAAAAGAATCACTCACCTCCTCATCACACTGCGGTACAATAAATTGTCTCGGTCGCTAACTGAATGTTTTCACTAGGCTAGTTTTGTTTTTTCTCTTCAATGAAAGGCAGTTATTGTTCAACTGGATGCATTAAACAGATGGTAACAAGCCTGGAATGTACTTCCACAGCCCTACAGCTCACAAGGAAAAACAAAAATGGAGCAAGTAGCAGATCAATGCTGCCAAGAGCTCCAACAGTGCCAAATAGGCTTTTCATAATCCTGACATAAACTGTTGGGTCAGGTCAAGATGAACATTACCTCCTTTAGTGAAATAACTACCCAAAAAACACTAAAAGTGACAACATAAGCTTTTGAATCAATAAATAACATAAATGAGTTCATCTTCGCATATTTTTCAACAATTTCTTAATCAATAGTTTTTTGCTCTTCACTTGCATAAGTGCAGCATGATTGATTCAAGTGTACCAGATATTTATAAACATGCCAATATATCTGTGGATTTTTATGCTAGCAGTGCTCTGTGGGGAAGTGCTGAAGTCTGGCAAAGACTTCTGCTGCTTTTGGTGATTTATTTAGTGTCTCTGTCCTCCTGCTCCACACAGAGGTCACTGATAGTTGACACTCATTTTGCCCTTCAGGCTTCAGTGCTGGTTGCGTGTCTGAAGTCATCAATACCAAGTGTGAGACGAAGCTGAGAAGAGTCAGACACCGCAGAGAGATGTGCTGTTTACCTGTGCATCTTAAATGCCCCTCCTCACTCATATCTGATATTTACCATGACATGACTGATGTTTCAAAGGCTGCGTTCACCATCGCCTTTCATATAGAGTTAACCCTGGGGTGGCAGCACTGTGAATGTCAACCTCTTTGCAGAGACCTTTGGAAATGCCACTGCTCTTTAATCTTTCACTAAGGAACAAGAAAAAACGTGAGGGAGAAAGAGAGATAGAGAGAGAGGGAGAGGACTATGTGGAAAAAGTGAGAGGAAAGAGGAAGAGTTACTATTTCAGAAGAAAAACAAATTAAAAGCCATCAGCTGGTCCCAGCAGGGGGTTCATTTATCATATGAGCGAGAATATGTCGACTAAATGTGGCTCTTTGAAGACCTACAGAGCTGATCCGCTCATTTGATGATGTGCTCAGTTACATCAAAAGATGAATGTCAGCCTTGGACTAGAGACCAAAGAGTCTTTCAGTTCTCTGACTTCCTCTCGAGTGCTTTTAAATGTTTTTCTAAAAGGACAAAACATTTGTGCTGCATGTCATCTGAACCTTTATCCTCTCAACACTTTCATTAATAAAGATCCAACATGTAAATCGCAGCTGCACTGGTGCTAATGATTAAATGAGTGATTTCAAACTTGTTTTGAAGGTCTTCAGTTGTATTTCAGAGAGAATCTGTTCATTCTCTCTGTCATTATAACATCTTTTTAATCAAATATTTGGATGAATAAGCCATTTCCAAGAGTGTCAGAGCTTTCCACATAGTGACAGATAGGGGTAATATCTGTGTATTTAAAGACCAAAGGCTCCGAGACCTGATAAAACAAACAGGTTTCAAATCATTGAAAAAGCCAACGCAATCAATATGGTGAATATGATACAGCTAATAAAGAGGTCATTTTGTAACTTTTTAACGATAAATGAAAGCACATCAACACAATTTGAGGCTAAACAAGTGCATTTACCAAACAAAAATGACATTAAGGGGCCCCAAGTCATGCAAGGGCCTATAAAGGTCTGTGAAGACATGGTCCATCCTAAATTTAGACAACAATTTCCTATTATCTTTAAGCTAAATACTCAAACTTTCCTATTATAGCAGAAATGGCACACTCATTTTTGTGTGATATTATGAAAAATTGAATTCAATAGTAGTAAATAGAAATATAACAATAAAACGGTTTTGTTCAGCCAAGCAAAGACCTAATTTTTTTTGTCAATATCTGTTATTTCTGATACTGACAGGATGGTGTGTGGCCCTGAGAAGTGGGGACATACAGTAGAGTGTGTCATGACACAAGGTCACAGGACTACAGCCTATACATGGAGTATTCAAATGAGGCCCTGTACACTTCCTACACAATTATATTACAAAATAATGACCAATGGGTGGGCATTAACCAGGCTTTAAAGGGGACCAGCCATTTCGGTGTGTGGTCTTAGCTGCGCAGGACTCCAACTGTGTTTATATTGTACAGTTTGCTGAATAAATAAATATTCAAACATTTACTGTCAGTTAAAATCATCTGCAGCCTTGATTATGCTAATGAGAACTCCAGCTATTTTTAGAAACCTACCTGTCGGTCATTTGGATCAGCAAAGTAATAGCCAATCATGTGGTTTTGATATACTCTATATTTGGAGTATGAAGTTTAGGCTATCACAGAAAAAGGGTAAAAATGGAAATTCTCTCAAAGGAAGACAGCTCCCATCTTTTATAAAAAAAAAATGCCTCTGATATACATGCCACTCATAAAGGACATATTCCGACCTGGTAATCACATTTCTTCTTAAGTTGAGTAGCCATTTTAATCTTATCAGCACCAACAAGTTTCTACCCCAAACAGTATATTACTGTTGCATTTTAATAGCTTATATTGTGATGGACAGACAGGGAGGAGGAAAGCTGTTGGAGAGTGCTGCCAGCCACTTCGCTTGTGCCTAATTTTAACCAAAACGAATTCCACTTTGTTTCACATTGTAAACACTGATGCTCAACACAGAGAGCCCTAAGCAGCCACAAATAATAGATAGGCTGCCACTTAAGAACCATTGGTAATGCATAGTGAGGTGACACAGTACTGAGTGCAGTTTACCTGGTATCTGAATTCTTAATACATAGGAGTTGAGGTTACATCTCAGAGTTGAGATTCAGCCCTTCTGGTTAAATAAATTATAATGCTGTGCCAATAGGATGCCAAATTCAACTTTTTACTGAGGGCAACAAAGAAGAAAATATAAGGTAGACTGGATCACTCTTATGTAACTCCCCTTTGTTTTATTAAAGTGAACATCTCAGGGGTGGCCAGATAATCTCCAAATTCTGATATATACAAAATAAATCTTCATTTTGTGAGAGCTGGTTCTCTGAGGATAATTAAAGAATATTAGCGCATTGTGCTCTGTAAACCAAATAGCAGTGCAAATGAGTATGATTCAAGCAATGTGCTGCCATTATTCCACTTTATCAGCCAAGCAACAGCTTTACTGTAGGCCATGTTTCATTGTATCATTTGCTGGAGGTCAGTAAATGAGCCAGAATTGGGCCCATGGCTATGGTTTGGCCACCCCTGCTGCATCATCATTATATGCCAGGTGGTAATGAGAGTTAAAAATCTGAAATAATTACTTTAAGAGAAATCAAACCATGAGGCAGTGATGACCTTCAGGTCAAATCTGCCTCCTGTGCTGTGGCCTCCCTAAAGCTGGTGGTTTAAGTAAAATCTTAGACTCACGTACAACTCTGTCCAAACCCTGACAATAGAAATATAAACCTTAAGGAACTTAAAATATTCAACGCCAGAAACATAATTCTTTGCCAAGAGATTCTGCATGTTTTTGTTGCAAATAATTTCATGACAAATAATGTTTTACTCACTAAAGTCAAGAAAATTTCTGACATTTGAAAGCAAAGAGGTGAATTTGAACTGATACTTCAATACTTTTCTGATAACACATGCTTTAAACTGTACAACATCTAGTCTTTGTTTTTAGTACTTAAGGTGTCAGAATTATGACTCTACTAGAACAGATTTACAGTCTAATTTTCAATCAAATGTACTGCAGGTAGAGACAGTGAGCAGTGCCAAGAGCTGGGTAATCTAATCACAGACACCATGTTCTGTAATAAGCCTTTCAGACTGGCCAAAAAACCTGCTTAAACCCGGTAACAAAAGACTCCTGTCGGCAATTTGAAAGGGTTTAATCGGCATGTCGACCCAGGTTGATTGATCCTGCAAGCAACATGGGTTTGATTGGCTCTCCTCTGATTGGCTTCAGTGAGAACATCACACCCAGGTCGACTCACTAATTTATGGATGATGTCAGCGTAAAGTCCGGCATAATATCACGCCTGCCCCCTCTGTCTGTTACTTATGTGGCTCTTTGCTGTCTCAGCAACAAATTCCGTCTGCCTTTGTATCATCTGCGCTGAATTTGTACATTTTTCAAGAGAAACAAAAGTACAAGGTAAAGAAAACCGTGTCCATGGCCTCCATGCTCCTTTCCATTGTTACATGGAGGCGCTTCATCGCGCTGATGATGTCATCAACGTAATGACATTAGCTTGATGCGCCAGAGATAAAAAAAAAAAAACAGCCAGGCAGCTGGTCTGCTGCCGGTTAGACAAGGGTCAGCTGGCAGAGAGAAAAAAGTCACTTGCCGATTGTTGAAAAAAACATTGTTGAGTCACTAATTTTAGTGTGAAAGCAGTTTTAGTTACAAAAAAAACAGCCCCCCCCCCATATTCATCATTCATCTCATTAATGTAATTGTCTGTTGCAGAAAGACAGAGAGCAGAACAGAGGCATAGTCCTGTCTGATCTGCAGACTGATGACAGCTTTTCATCACTACTGTCCTGAATGGGGAAATCAGAAAAGACAGACAGCAGAAACACTGCATTAACTTCCTCGGGTTTCCTATTGAAATGCAGAGAAAACATCTCATTTGGTGAATTCATTATTATTTAAGAAAATGATATTTATTTGGGGTTTCACTATTCTAGTCAAAATTTTCCTTTTCAGCCACTGTTTCTGGTGGTTGGAAATGAAAAATAACTATCCTGGAGAGCTTTTTTGTTTCATTTGTATTGAATAACATTCAATGACAACAAAAATGGAATATTCTGGCTATTTTAACACTTAAAACACTTTTCAGACAAGTATTATCACAAGGAAAATGACTGTGAGTATCACTTTCATCTTTGACTCAAACCTCTCCCTCCTTATGATGAAGTGGAGGTTTAAGATCCAGAGTTGGCAAAGATGATGAATGATAACAGCTAATCTAAGATGACAGCCTCTTCAAACCGCCGCAGGATCAAAAGCGACCCTTCACACTAAAGCTAATCGGGCAAATCTGACAACTGTCGACACACTGAGGAATGAAATGTGCCTGACCGCGGCCTTGTGTGTTTTGGTTTGTTGTACAGGGGTGTCCTTTTTTCTGCTGTTATGAGATTTGTTGGGAGCTTTAACAGCCTGAAGAGATGAACACCAGGAGTCAAGTGTCATACTCGGTAACAGCTGAGATCTGAACGTATGGTTGAAGTTATATTACATCTCTGCCACTCAGCGCCAACAGATCAACAATCCAATTCCACACAAGTCACGCAGTGGGAGGCAAGGTTGGTGCAGGTGTGGGGGCTTTAGCTGCGACAGTGATGGGAAATGTAGAAATTTTTACCAGTAGAAGGATGATGTTTTGTTGTCTTGCAGTAATACAACAACTGCTGCAAAAAAAGACACTCACTGGATAGTTTATTAGGTACACCAAGTACCTATTGCTGGGTTGAACACCTTTGACCCTTATCCCTTACCACTTTTCTCTTTCAGGGTTGCAGCGGGCTTGAGCCTGTCCCAACTGTGACAGGGAGAGAGAACTCGTCACCAGCTGATCGCAGGGCTACAAAGAGAAACGAAGAGCCATTCATGCTCACACTCACGCCTAAAGGCTGTTCATTTAAAGCCAACAATTGAGCTAGCAGACATGTTTATAGTTTAGGGAAGGACACTGGAGTGCCCACAGAGAACCCATGCATGCATGTGGGGAACATGCAAATTTCACAGAAAGATGGAGAAAGACCCTGACTGACAAGCTAGCAACCTTCCTGCTGTGAGGCACTACTTTCTGCATCACCGTGTCGCCCTCCTTTTACCCTCAGAATGTCTTTATCTATCATGGGATGGATTTTAAAAGGTGCTGAAACATTCCTCAGAGATTTTAGTTCAGATTGACATGCTAGCATCAGGCAGTTGCTCTCGATCTGTCAGCTGTGCATCTATGTGAATCCCTGTTTTGACCACAGCCCAGAGTCCCCTATCTAGACATTTTATATTTTTCAGACCATGCTCTGTACTCAGACCAGCTTTTCTTTCACCAACAACCATACCACATTCCAAGTCCCTCTTCTGCTGCTTGGATTAAACTTCAGCAGGTCATGATTATGATGTCTAAATGCACTGTGTTACTGCCATGTAAATGACTGATTATATATTTGTGTTAACAAGTAGTTATATGGGTTTATCTAATAAGTGGCTGATAAGTGTTTATACATTGCGATACATATTGTGTCTCTCTTTAGTAACAAACAAGCAGGTTGTAGGTGTGGATGTGTGTCGTGCACTTTAAAGTGATGCATTTCTAATTATTTTTTACATTTGTATTATGAAAAAAAGGTTCTTTTTTCTTTGAAGACTGAAGCTGAGGAAAAGGAAGTGGGCTGAAAAATTGGATATAAACAGAAATGGAAAATTGATAGAGGGAGAGAAAGTGGGAGCTTGTAAATTGGCAGACTTCTTGACCAATGTTTCTGATATTTATAGCCCTGCTGCAGAGTGAAAAATAATCTCCAGGCTTGTCAACAAGACTGAGAGCAGACAAAAAGAGAGGAGAAAGTTTTAGAGTAAATCTGCACTTTGTGAACTCCTCACTTCTGGGTTGAATGCACCATTTTATTCTGTCAGAGAGAGAAAAACAGTGAGAGGATGATCAATCTCTGCGCATCCAGGCTGTGATTACTGGAAAATTAAATAAAGATGTTGATTCATGTTCACTCGGAATCTCTTTTTAAATGATGGTGATTTATTCTTCACATTAAGATCGTGATGCATTCCTGCTCCCTTTTATATGCTTTACTACATCACCAATAGCAACAGCAGTCACACTTATACCTTAAAGCAATATGCACTATTAATTAATTAGTTGATATGACAAAAAAATTGTGGTAAAGCCTCAAGAGCCACTGTCTTTCCTCCTCACTTAAGTGCTCTGCTGACAGTCACCATTATGAGCAGCTACGAACAAGGTCAGTGGATTGGTGTGTAAAGATAAGCAAGAAAGAAAACAACAGGGCTGTCACTTTTCCCAAAAATCTTACTCGATCGGTTTTCGAGCATACATGTTAATAACAGATGATATTTGGTTATTTCTGTATTTGGGTCGTTACACAGTTTCTGGAACATATCTAAATCCTTTGAGACATACAGTCTTTGCCAGAGCATCACTCAAGACGTTCGTAATGATGGACAGTATATAACGTGAAATAACAATACCTTCTTTTGATCAAGATACTGCTAACATTAGCTTGTTCATGTTTTTCTTATTAATGATATCTGGGTCAACTTCAAGCTGCCACTTTCAGTCTGTGTTTTGGGGCAGTAAGGATTATTCTAATCAAGTTAAAAGAAACACTTAGCAGTATTAGAAGTATATTTGGCACTGCTGTCATTTTAACTCAAAGAAACAGTGAATTGTCTGACAGCATTAATCCACTATTTGCTCCTCTTTAGATTTTCTTTCTTAGATATGACATTGTAGAAGTTTTAGTTGAGCTTACATATTTCCACCATACTAAGTGGATCTGGTTGAAAAACAACTGTCTTTTATTGATAGGACCAAAATGAAACAGCTCTAATTAACTTTTTAGCGCATGTAGTTGGCAAAAAAAAAAAAAAAAAAAGATGTAAACTTCTCTGTTAAGCAGACAAAAGCATTTGCCTCCAGGGGAGTGTAATATATTTGTGTGATGTTACAAAATAGCCATCAATTACATGTAACAATACTCTGTAGACCTTTCAGTGTTTAAGTCATTCAACATGAATGGAGAGCAGGATCACACATCATAAATGAAAGAGAGAAAACAGATTTTAAGGATTAATTCAATTCCCAATGACTTGTAATTACATTATGCCATTAGGCTGTTAGATTGCAGAAACCTCATAATATGGTGTGCTTAAAGGGAAACTCCGGTATTTTGACACCTGGACCTTATTTTTAGGTTTGTGCATGCTCATATACTCACTCAGACAAACATCGTGCAGCTCGGAGTCCTTCAGAAGTTATTTAGATCCAACCGATGTAGCCGCACGTAGGGGGGGGCCACGGCAAGGGAGCTTCAGCGCGGGACATAATCTCTGCAAAATCGCTCGTCTCTACCACAGCCGGTTTGTCATTGCAGAAAATCCTCCAGAGTAGTCAGACATATATTCCTGGATAGATCCATCACGGCGTGTCAGCCGGTTTCAAGTCCCACTCTGAGCAGCAAACACACTCCTCTTCTGTTGCTATAGACGAACACTGTCCACAAGCGCACCACCAGTTAGCATTGAGTCGTGGACGTGCTCCTGTTTGTTGTTCTCGAGCCAGCTGTTCGTCTCTCTCCCTCTGCATTCTTCTCTCATGGAGCTCCTGGTCCGTGTACTCAGACTCAAACCGGTCGTCGTAGTCTGACTCTTCGGCATCAGATAAATATTCTGCCATGTTGCTCAGCACTGCCGGCTAAAAGTAGGTCAGCTGTACTTTTGTGTGTAGCGGCTATAGCGTCATCAAAAGTTTGTTTACCAGGTCAGCTGACCCACCTGAAGAGGGTAGATGAGCTGACTTTATGATAACACTGGCGATGGATGAAAAAAATATAGCCAAAATGGCGATTTTGCAGAGATTATGTTCGGGCTGGAAAGCTCATATAGGGCAAAATCGCTCATTTGCTATATTTTCATCCGCCGCCTGAGTCACCACACACAAAACTGAACATAAAACTTTGGAGTAAGCCTCTTCTGAGACTTTTCTCTATGTATGGTATCTTTCACAGCAAGTTGTACACTCCAAAACCACATGACAAGCCAATGACCCGAAAGATCTCCTGCCTGGGGAC
This sequence comes from Scarus forsteni, assembly GCA_036419115.1. Classification (NCBI taxonomy): domain Eukaryota; kingdom Metazoa; phylum Chordata; class Actinopteri; order Labriformes; family Labridae; genus Scarus; species Scarus forsteni. Next base: position 110,116 of record JAZDUH010000182.1, read on the forward strand.
ATCACTGATTTTAGAGCTGTTATTTTTTATATGTGTCTCTTTCACTTCCTTCAAAGAGTTTGAGCCCTTCCTCTGAAAGAGCACACATATCAAATTTAAGGGGAGGAGAATAAAGACCTGGCAAAGTCTGATTGTGAGGGAGTGAATTCTATGCTGCACTGCTGGGATAAAGGTCAATCTAATCCATGGAAGACAGACAGACAGATGTAGGAAGGTGATAAATCGTGTCAAACATCCAGCCACAGAGAGATGGACAACACAGACAAAGATAGCACCAGACTGAACCTTTTCTTTGACCTTCTATCTTACCACATCTGCTGATGAAAGGACTGGAAAAGCTGTCTGATTTTGTGATAAGTCTTGGGGCTTTGCCCTATCATACCATCCACAATCAAAGTGGTAAAAATGTTGATATAATACAAAGGTGCCATGTCAGGATATCAGTGATACAGCCCCATCAATTGTATAGACACAGTCATGTTTAAGGCCTGGCTACTTTAGCCACTTTATCCATTTTCTCTGCTCTTCTTTTGACTCAGAGTTTTGCATACACTTGGACAAAGATGAGGGCTGCTTGATTAAGGCAAAAATCATTATCTCAATTTATCTAATAGACTTGGAGATCACGATTGTAGAACAAGATTACTCGCTGATTTAACAACATTCACCACATGCTATTATGGCATAGATATGCTTCCAACACTACCATCTTGACAATCAAAGAATGGGTAATACATTCAAATATCTGAGGAAAAAAAACATAAAATTAAAATTATAATGATGGAAAATGCTATTTGCTTTTTGTCCTCCTTTTATTCTCATGTTTAATGGTGTTGCCATAACCTGTCCACCCACCAAAATGATATTTCTATTAAAAGGTGTTAAAGTTTCCTTTACACTGTACGGTTCTCTGATAGTTGACAGTGAAATCGTCATGACTGAGGTGTCCTTTAACATAAATTGCTGCTTTTACTCACTGCTTTTAATGAACAAACATTAAAGAATTGTTCAGTACTCTTTATGTGAACATTAATTTTTCTACATGGTGTAACTAAAAACTTACCGATGCAATCACACAGACAGGAGGATCCTCTTGAAAATGAGGAGCTAACCTCTCATACATTTATATACAGCAGAGACAAATAAGATGAGGACAGATTATTGATTGGTCCATGGATCTGTCACTATCTTCAATTCTTATTTAGGTCCTCTTGTCTTGACCCAACTAGCTTCCTTCACCCACACACCCAACACAGCTTTGGTATTTCAGCTGTTCAACATGAGACTGGATCTACTCAAGATTTCCGAACTGCTAAACAGGTTTTTTCTTTTCGCCGCTTCTGTCAGCCCCCTACAGATGCACCTTCCTGTACTATGGTTGGCCCAGTGCCAACCATAGTACAGGAAGGTGCTGATCGATTCATGTTGGGTTTGGATATATGTATGTGTATATATATGTATATGTGTTTTTTTATATTTGTATCAATGCATATATGTGTATCTATAAAACAAAGAGTTTATCCTCAGCCTACTTTATTATAAAGTGTCTAAAGATAAAACTTTTTATGAATTGGTGCTATATAAAGATTGATTGATTGATTAAACTGACCAGTTACTGAAGTCACTCCTGGTAAACAAGCATTTACATCCTTGTGTTAACACTCTAAGTTTTCATGTATCGTCTCAATTAACATCACAGCACAGCTCTCACTGTGCACCCCTAAAGTTCACTGTATAGAATCCCTTTTGTATGCCTAAAACAGGAGTGTTGACCTATATCTATTTTTTTAGGGAAATTCGGTTATAAAGAATTGATTGATAGAGAGAGAAAAATTCTAGTTTAACTGAAGTCAGGTCCAAGGACTTAAAAATATAACCCAGAAGAGTTTACCAAAGACCTTATCAAATGTTAACCTAAAAAAGACTCAGACAGTTCCCCAAAGTAGACAAATTCCAAGAAAGAATAAACATGCTTAAAGGAGACATAGCATGCTGATGCATGATTTAATAGTTACATATAATATATTTGAAAACAAGACCTTACACCCCCTTAATTTCCAAAAAATGAGATATTGTATTTTTTCTGATATCCTAGAACAAGATTTGATGCCTCTGAAAATAGGTCATTGCGAGATGACCGCGAGATTTAAATCGTCGTGACGACACGAGGTACCTTTCTTTTTATTGGAGTAATCTGATAAAACAGCTCCTCCTCTGTGATGTCCATCAGCCACAAAACCATCACCGAGGAACACATTCGTCCAGCAGCAGTATATAGCTCCCTAGCTCACACTCACTCATTACCAGCTCTGGCCTGTAGGGGGACTCAATATGCGCTCGCTGCTTTGAGCCTGCGGGAAAATACAGTAGAAGAAGAAGGACAAGCTGGCTCTACCCCCGATAGAACTGACCAATCAGAGCACAAAGGGCTGTGACGTTGCAAGGTAACTGTAGGTCATCCTGAGATCCTCGTGTTTCAACGAGAGCTTCATAATGGCTTAAAATTAGGATTTTGAGAACGCTATTGTGGGGCAATGAAGGAACTAAATGACTTGTACTGAGGGCAGAAATGCTTTACTGGCATCCTAGTCTGGCATAGTGAAAAGGAGAAACAAGCATGATATGTCCCATTTAAGTTTCATTATTGTAAGGTTTCAGAACCAAGGGAATCTGTGTTGACATAAAGTTTTGTTTTTATTACTGATCATTTGCAGACATGCAACAAGCAAAAAGCCACTCACTTCTGTGGACAGGTACTGCTGTTTTCAGTAGCCTACAAAGCATTTTTGCTCATTAGAGATGCATTTTTGAGCAACCACAGCAACATAGAGTATCATTAATTAAAAACAAAAATGTCACTGAGTCTGTCAGATGAGTCTGCTCACCTTAAAATGACTCACTAAAAGAAAAATCAGTGTAGATTGGACCAAAATAAGCGTTGAAAAGCAATCACACCGCGAGTGGATCAGCTGTTTAAATGGAGGCAAAAAAATGGAAAAACAACTGCCCAGCATGATAATCTGTCAATTTGTCCTCCCTGCTGCTGTGAACATTTTTATATTTTACTGACTCATATGTATGCATTGCAATGTGTTTTGAATAAAAAATAACGAGTTTATTTATACAGCATCTTTAAAAACAGATGTCACAAAGTGCTTTAACAGACAAAAATGCAGAAAAAGGCAGAACTCTGAGGACAATAAATCAGCAATTAGGTCAAAATGACCAAAGAGTCAAACAAAAAGGCCAGAGCTTTACATAAAATAAAGCAACAAAAGGTAAAACAAAAGAAAAATGGTAAACTCTTTAGTTGGAAACAGCTGAAGTACTGTAGGAATAAAGAAATAAACTCAATTGCTCTCTTACAGCTTTATATATCCACACCTACATACATTTTGAACTTAGAAGACAAACCATAAGAGCCAAATGAGTTTATATTCAAAGTAGGTTTTCTACTCACACTGAATGTTTATTGTACAAAGACACAACCATACTAACTGACAAGTCCACCTGATGGTTGCCAGCTTTAGCGTCAACCCACAAAGTGTTTCTGTTGGATGTGGTAGCTTAGGTATCATAAATAGATAAAACTGGCATTTAAAGCTTTGTTAGAATGCTATCTACACAACATTAAACGAGTATGGTTGGATATGTAGATTCAAGCTCACCGAGGGGACATTTTTATTTATTTATTTAGCATAAATGTCCATTAAGTTACATGCTAGATGGCATGCTTTTTGCTGTCAACAAAAATGAAATGGAGAGTGACGTCACATGCAAATGATCAAAAGCACATTAAATATCCTTCATGATTAGCCAAATATTTGTCTATGGACACAAATTAAGTTCCTTGGTCCATTTGATATTAAACTAAGAATATTTAACTTTGCTTTGATGCCACATATAAGTGAAGAGACAGTGAATACAGCACTTTCTGTTAGTAAAGCAACCTGAAGTAACTATAATACATTAAATCCCCTTTTTAAGTGAAAGATAATTTACTAAAAGTACGACAGAAGTTTGATACAAAAAATCAAGTGAGAAATGCCAGCTTTTGAGAATTTATATAAGATTTATCACTGAAAATTACTGAAAATCTAAACTACAGGAAACTAAAACCATACACACAGGGCAAAGGTCATCGTGGCAATCTTGCAATTGTCATTAATGAAAAACTAAGACTTTTAAAGGCCTTGTGTTTCAAAAATCTGATTTAAGACTTTTAAGGATCTGCAGGACCACAGACTAAAGCTACAGATTTGTGTTATATTTGTAGTTTCATCTGTATTGTCAGCAGGTCTCATGAGCTTTCTTTGTCAAAATGTAATTTTTGACAAGGACAAAACAAAGGAAACTAATACATTTGTTTGGACTCAGTTATAAAAGACCAGGCATTTAGAACTAAATCATCCTGAGACACACAAACCACTTCACAGCTTAAGAAGCACAAAACTGTTTAACTGACCTCCGATTCCAAGTATTAAAATTTTAGACCAGTTCAAACACTGAGTATCAGATAAAGTACTCTTGACTTTCAAATAAAGAGGCCTCAAGGTTTTACACAAAGGTCTTTGGATAATAAATGAAAGCTGCAGTGGAGAGTGAAGTATTTCTAATCAATCCATCTGAGCTCAAAAGAAGCTCTGTGACATTTTCACTGTGAATGCATAGGACACACAGTGAGTCTGTGGCGGGAGAAAAACCCAAACTGTAGAGTTTAATAAATCAAACTCAGACAGCAGAACGCTTCAATTGTTTACCTTTCTGTTCCTCACAGGAAGACAGAATGTCCTGTTTACCTTTTTCTTTACAGTCTCAATTCAGGTTAAATGTTGGGAATAAAAAAGAGACACAATATCCTTTGACAAGTGTCTATCAGTTTTAAACTGTCTTAAAAACAGTCACTGTTATCAGACAGATGAAACAGTTGTTCCTGTTATCAGTAAAAAGAAATTATAAAAACAGTCTGGATGTCATTATTTCAAGCTGTGAGGAAATCTTTTCTTGCAGATATTTTTAGTTTTCTCTGCTTCCTTCGTAAAGTAGCAGTTTTCTTCAGACCCCTGCTGAGACTATCTGCTGTGAAAATAGTTATCTTTGCTGATGACAGATTTTCTTCTTGTCTGGTAAAAAAAAAAACTCACCTTCCACCCTACATTACTTTTTCCTCACTTCCTCCGCCATGTCTATTCTGTCTCCTTCATCAACCTCCCCCACTGTGAGTCTTCTCAGAATGTAATCATTACATTTTCAATACATTTCACAGCAGCTCATTTCAGAGTTATTCTGTTTTATAAAGGAAGTCTCCCCCTTTTAGCTCGGACGTCAGGCATTATTTAGTGATTTCTGATTCTACTCCCAGCTTGTTCGATACTGAGCCCTCCAACACCAGAGGCACGCCAACAAAGACAAGCTTCGTTTTTAATATTCAAAGGATTTGCAGAAAGTAAAAAATAAAATTTAGGCACAAATAAATGCTCAATTTAAATGATGCTCGGTCACATGGTAGGTCTGTATGCATTTAATGTTGCCGTATTGATAAGGCTTTTAATTCTTTCAAATCAAACAATATTTTATTACTATTTGGGCTTTTGGTCATTGTTGGAAGAACATGACACCTGCTTTGTTCTACTGCCATGGTGAAATGGTCACAGACAGTATATTTACATGCATGAGGTCCTTGCCCCAGTGTATATGCAGCAGGAGAATTAAACTGATGCAGTGGAACCTATCCATCTGTGCTACATTAGGGGGCAATATGTATCTACATAAATCATCAGACATTCTTAGTTGTCAACAAAAAAAAAGTGGGCAATCAGCTGGTTGTGTGTTGCAAAAGTTGATAGATATTAGGAATGGGACGATACACTTAAACTCACGATACGCTGCACCTCGATATGCCCTGGTCACGATACGATACATCACGATACAATATGAAAAAAGTAAAAAGAAAAAACATTACCGTGTAATTACAACTTATTTGTTTTTGTCACAGGAAAACACAAGGCCTAACAGGCCAAACACAAACAACAACACTCTCTCTAACCCTACAGAGGTTAGAGAGAGTGTATGCTAACGAGCGGTTGGCTCATTTTCCCGGAGTCGTCTTTACATTTTTATGGTGATGCTGAAGGTGGTGTTTCATGTTTGTTGTGTTGGAGGCAGTATACAGAATGACAGCATGGCAAAGTTTACACACCGTCTTAATCTTGTCAGTTACTCTATTGTCATCTTCGTCTTTTTTATGAGAAAGCCAAGATACTGCCAGACAGATGACTTGTATCCAGGCGGAGCGCCCTCAATTTCGACCTCATTAAGGCTGTCAGCATTAAGGCTGTCAGTTTTCCTCAAAATCAAACTTGAACAGTTTTTCAACATTGATAGCATGAATTACTTCAGTCATTGATCAATTCATGCATCATGAATCTTTATTTGATTATGGACTTATTTTATCAGATATAATTTTAGTTTGCTATCCATGCACCCAAAATTAAGTTATGTATCTATTTGTCAATACAGATGAATCTATGCCGAGATAAAGCTAAGTACAGATGAAACCTCACACAGTCTGGCACTAGCCAAATACAGCCTGACCATGTATACCAAATACCAACAAAAAACACATACAAGCATCAGCTTTGACGCTCTTCTCCAGTGAGACAGACACACTCACTCAGATACAGCATGTAGTGAGCATCAGTGGAGATTGCTCTAAGACTGCAAGGGAAGCTAAGCTTCCCCTAAAATTTCCTCCAAAAAATTGGTGATATGTACTGCTGTGTTTACATTTAATTGACTAAATATGCGCTATATTATCTTCATCTTTTGTTCAGAATCAGCTACTTATCACAGGTAACTGGCGGGACTTCCTTCTCATTCATCCCTGCAGCGTCTCAGCGCTTTAACACAGTCGGATGCTGAGCGTCTTCTGACTTCGATGGGGAGGCGTAGAGTGGGTTGTTCCACTGTGGAAACTGGACAGTCATTGGATAAACGCTGGGCTTTGTCCCACCCATCAGATGCTCAGCGTCTCTGGGGGTCTATGAGGCAGTGGGCTGGCCTGGACGTCACTCTCCATTTCATTTTTGTTGACAGCAAAAAGCATGCCATCTAGCATGTAACTTAATGGACATTTATGCTAAATAAATAAATAAATAAAAATGTCCCCTTGGTGAGCTTGAATCTACATATCCAACCATACTCTTTTAGTGTTTTGTAGATAGCATTCTAACAAAGCTTTAAAGCAGCACTACGGAAGATCTCCACTTGACCGGAGCGAGAACTCAACTACCCATGAGCTCTAGCGCGTGCATACTGTCGTAAGGATACATGTCTGCCGGTCGCGTGCATTTATTTTGTATGCGAATCACAGAAGCCAGGACTTCGTATTATGTCTTCGGCGGCTGTTTGCAGGATGGATAGCGACGAGGTAATGTATTTATTTTTGACTAAATGACGATGTTAAAAATCGCTTTGAAGTTTTACATTCAGTTGATCTTTAGAGGAGCTTCTCCTGTTTGAAGTGGCTCAAGTCTTACACCTACACAGGGTCACAGATCATTTTCTTGAAAAGGAACAGAGGGTAGAATTTACATTTAAATAAATAAAGATATTTATTCTGTAGGCTGGAAAAAAATGAGCTTCCCCTCCTTGACTGACCAGCAGCCGCCACTGGTGAGCACACAGACAGCCCCTAACTCACTCACTAACACAAAGCATCCAATTGAATCTATGCCCACAGTCTGGTATCAAGAATCCTCCATTGAAACATCTCCTTATCAGCTAACGTGGGATAGCAGGACAGCATCGTGACATCAAACATACACACAAATAATTGAAGATCTTCGTTTTTTTGGGGGGGGTTATTTGGGGTAGAACTGTTGACGAAGCACCGCTGCACAAGTTGCCGACAGTTCAGACAGCAGCTTTGATGTGGAGGACAAGAGAGTAAAGTGCTGTGCACATGAGCGACACACAGCCTAGTCTTTGATTTTTAAGTTGCCATCAACGGTGTAGAATCTAAAATACGACTACGCAGCGCCCCTCGGATTTTAGGGTTGCGGATATTTCTCCCCATGCTTGAAAGCTTACCTAAATATCAGGCACCCCTTCTTCTATTGTCCATGACCCTTAAAGAAGAAAGTTTGGACACCCCTGAACTACTGGATTTATGCCCACTTATAATCAGACAAAATAGTCATAGAATTCACTCCTCAGCAACAGAAATAACTTTGGTCCTCCCTGCAATGATTTGTTGCCCGCATCAAACACACTGATACAAACTGACCAATGTTAGCACTGGGAGCTTTGCACAATGAACAGACTTGAGTTGATGTCTTGAAAAATATGAGAGAAAAAGTTGAGAAAAGCTCTGAAACTATCCCTGCCTTTGAGGTGTGTTGTTAAAGAGCTTTCACCTGACCAAAAACAGAAAAATGATGGAGAGAAACAGCAGAGGAACCACAACACCTTGGTGAGAGACTGAATTTACTGTCAAGGTAATTTTGTCATTTTATAGTACTTAAATGGGCTACAGTGTATTTGTTTGCTCTCTCCAGTGTCAGCCTTCTAGTCTTTGTCACAACATGATTTAAAGGCTCTGTTTGTCTTCTTCATATAAAATAGGCACACCAGCAGAATTCAGACCATACTTAAAGAATTACAACACCACCACTCTGTTGGTTATAGTAGAAAGAAAACAGAATAAAATGCAAGGCAGGCCCCGAAAACATGCCAACTCTCTGCCTTACATCACATCAAGGTGTCTATTTAATACTTGACCACAGAATGTTTTGAGCGACGTCACATTGCAACTCAAACTTAAAAAATGTTGAACTTTCCCTTTAAGATTATCCACAAGCAAGTCTGTTCAGATTAGAATTGAATGTCTGCTTCTACACACACCATCATATATGTGTTTTACCGAACTACATTGTGACTTCAGCAGTCATCTTTAAAGAGACTTTTCTGATCAGTGGAGATCAGTGAAGGCCTGTTCACTTTTTAGAGACAGACATGAACAGAACAGCGAGTGCTGCATCTATCAGACAGTCTGTGACCCCTTAATAACTTTAATGGAGGATGACAGAGAAACCGAGTGCAAGTGAGGACATGGGTCTGTTAGGAGCAAGATCGAAAGACAGGCTGGCGAAGCACCTAATTGCTGTGGAAGCCATTGAAAGATAACAAAGACCACAGTGAGTTGGTTAGCAAAGCTTGAGTGTGTAATTATTCAGCCACACAAAAGCGAGGGCCGACATGGTGTCAGAGCAGATTTACAGTGTCTGTGGTCAGTGTATTCAGCTGGGTATCTAATGATGTGCACTTACAGGATAAATAATCAGAGCGTTGTTTACCTCTACACTGAGAATTCAGACCACTGAGAGCAAGAAGGAGTCGCAAAGAGGAAAAGCCCACGAGGACCTGCTGAAGCTCAAATTAGAGCAAATGATCTGATAGTGAGGATAAGTGTAAAGAGAGGGAGATAAATGGTATCCATGGAAACAAAGCCAGGGGAGAGGCAGAAGTGTCTGACTGTTTTTGGTGAAGGCCCCTCTCTTTACACGCTGCTGACAGCCAGGAAGCTAGCTTATCCCCCGGTGAGGAGATGAATAATACAAACTGTTTCAGTGTTTCCCACAGCACTTCTCTGGCAGGGCGACTGCCTCACAAACACGCCCTGCCCTACCAAGTACTGTAGCAACGTGATCAATACGATAAACACACACTCTCCTTCCACTCTGCCTGCCTCTGTGAAGCTGCACACAAGCACACTGTGCCACACATGCATGTGTGTGACTTGAAAACATCCAGTTAAACAGTTGTGTAACATTAAGCTTGGTAATCTGTGACAACACAGTTGCATATGTTTTGTTTTGTTGGCACTTTTTATGATCATTTTGAGAACCGTACCTCATTTACCACACTCACTACCACATTAATAGGTACATCCATTCATCTAATTGTTAATGCAAATAGCTAACCATTAATGAATGAATATATTTAGGCTTGTAGACATGGCCAAGAGGACTAAAGGGTGGTATCCCAGCAGCCCCCAACCACCTTGACAACCTGGTAAGTTACTTTGTTTCTTAACTGTAAACTGAAGGCCTACAAACCGGACAAGTCCTGAGCTATAGATCCAAGACAGAACAGTAATTATATTGATTATAACACAAACTTTTTTGCTTTAAATAAGCTCTAATTTTTTGGGTGAGTAATATACATGAGTATGAGCAAAATACTCAACATATTTCCTCCCGCTAACATCAACAACTGATGCAAAAAGCTGAAATATTCTCTTTTAAAAAAAAAACAGGCAAACACAGGGCACAGCCATCCTTTGAGCAAGGAGATGCAAAATAGCTGCAATGAAGACATCGGCATGTTGATATCTAATCTCTGATTGGTAGGGATGGGAACTGATAAGATTTTATCAGTACCAATGCTGTTAATGATCCTGCTAATCGATCCAATTCTTTAACCATTCCTTTATCGATTCCAGCAAATTTAGCATGTGGGCAAATGGTCTGATTTTCAGTGGCAACAATGCCAAACATACATGACAGTCTAGATAACTGCTTCTGCAAGTTGCTGGTGTTTCCACTCACTTAAGGTTGTGCAGTAGGTGTAAAATTAAAATTAAACCACGATTCTGACACTTCTAAACCCTGGAATGGAATTGATAAGGGAATTGATTAGCAAAAAGATTGATGATATCGATTCTTTGATGGAGCTGTTAACGATTATCAACTGGAATTGGTTTTCGATTCCCATCCCTACTGATTGGTCGGCACACTATAACTGAGCATGCTCAGGCAGAAATCCAGTAATTATGGATGTGTGAAGCAAAAGGTGTTTCCACATATCGTTTGAGAGAGAAAATCATCTCTTTCAGAAATTCAGAAATTTCATTGATTAAGACTTAGAACAAAGGTATTTTTGAGTTATCTGAGGGAGTAAAGTTTGGGCCAAATTTGGGTGTGTGCTATGTTCAAGTTCAGTGGTTTTCAGGTAAAACACATGAAAATATGGGGTGCATGTAATGATTGTGTGTTATAATCAAGAAATTACTAGTAAACCAGATACACATACAATGCTCATACATAGGGCTTAGGTAACAAGTGTACATAAAATGATAAGATAAGATTGATAACATTTGGGTGCAGTATTGTGTTTATATTATAACCTGATAACAAATTCTCAAAGTAAATGGTCCAAATGGTAAATGGACTTGAGTTTATATTGTACTTTACTGGTTTCTTTGACCACTCAAAGCAGCTTTACACCGCAAGTCACATCTACACACTCACAGTTACATTCACTCACTGTTGTCCATAAGTATCAGCTAACACATTCACGTCTTTCTTTGCCCATTTACACACCACTGATGCCGGAGCTGGGCTCTAACCTGCAACCTTCCAATTACGTACAAGTGCACACTCAGACTGCACCACAGACGCCCCATAAATAATTATGCATTTCTTAGGGAGTAAATGGCAACAGACAGCTCTCATCTGTCAATGTCTGAACTACGATCACAGAGTGTCTGTGATGAGGTCTATTTTGTTTGTTTGCTTGTTAGAAGGAAAACTTCACATCTCTAACCATCAGCTCTGATAGCAGCACCCATCTGTGCCACTGCCAGAGGTCATTTACTCAATGAAAGAAGAACATCACCAAAAAGGAAAAGATGTGACGAGCCTGGCATTTAGCACAGGGAGGAAATGAAGATGGAGGGAAATGGTTTGGCAAGAATGAAGCGTGAGACACAGAGAGCAGAGAGAGCAGCAGGAGTGAGGGATAAAGGCTGAGGCAACGGAGAGAGAGACAGCGAGAGGGGCTTGAGGAGCAGAAACAGTTGAACCATGAAGATGAGTTTGTCAGTGAGTTGGACTGTGCAGAAGTTTTTGAAAAAGTGAGAAGCTGAAAGCATGTGCAGCTTGGAGAGAAAGCTGGAGATTTTGTTCAGTTGGAGAGTTTTACAGATTTAAAAGTTGAAACAGCAAGAAAGAGAGAGAAGAGAAAGAAACTTGGGAGAAGAAGAGGAAACGGAAATTTTCATGAGAACAGAGCTGTCTGAGCTGGTGTTGCTGAATCTGAAAGGATGGGGCTCTTACCTTGGACGAGGCTGAAGCCATGGATCCTGCTGCAGTGATTCCTCTCTTTACTGCAATGTCCGCACTTGATGTTGTAACAGCAACTTTGACTGGGGTAGGGAGGAGAGAGGGGATGACTGGGAGAGGTAGGAGCCCTGGGCGGTTGTTGCCATTCACAATGGCTGAGGCACAACTGTGATTGGCCCCTCCATTTTGGAGGCCAGTGGGACGGATGTCTCTGCGGTCCCAGGGCCCCCGATAGTCCCTCTCAAAGCGGTGGTTGTGGCGTGACATCACTTCCTCTTCCCTTTTACAGGGAACAACAAGGGCAGGCCTGTCGGAAAGGAGAAATGGGTCCGATTTTATTTTATCTATTGTAAGAATGTAAACACAGACACAGGCTGCGGTGAAAAATAACAACATTTAGTGATTTGGGAAAAGGATATACTGACATTAAGGTGTACATGGTCTCAACATCTGCTGCCAAAGCTCCTGACTCGGCATTGGCTGTGTCTTGTTTGCACTCAATTATTTCTTGAAGTCATTAACAAGATACACAAGAGGAAGGGAAGTGAAAATGCTGTAAACCAATTAAATACAAACACTTCAGAGCTGAAATGAAAAGACAGACCAAATTAAATTAAAGTCTGACAAAGTTCACAAAGCTGAAGGTAAGGTTGAAGGTGCCAGGCAACTTACTTTCATCACATTTGATAGACAAAGATATATCAGATAAAAACAGAGTACAGAAATTGGCTTTATTTATGTGCAAATTTGAGGCTCTTCCAATCCAATCATACGCAGTAATGTGTATTTTGTGTTTGCTTTCACTACAAACTAAGATAGAATTAGTGTAAAACACCTATCAAACAGCTGATTGAATGGTTCTTTTAGAACCACTTATCCTTCAGATAACTACAGCTGCAAGGTTCAAGCCGAAAAAAACTTTAGTAAACTACCATTGAGCTTAAAGTGGTGTTCAAGGAAAGTTAAAGCTGGAGTATGTAGTTTATTTATTTATTTTACCAACAATGGCTTATTAAAACGTGATTATTTGTCAGGATCTTTTTGTATGAGCTGCCTGACACATCATCAGATGTCTGCACCCCCTCCTGACTCAGAATTCAGCCTTGGGTAAGTCTTGTAAGGGAGGTATGCCACTCAGCCAATAAGGGCTCAGTTTAGACAGAGCTTAATTGGCAGCACTTCTAAGACAAATCTGCTTTTTGACGTAAGTTAGGACGATCCAATTTGGCTTCTCTACTGAGAGACAAGTGCGCCGACACTTGTTGAGAAATGTAAACAATGACGGAGGTCCACTGAGAAACAACACAACAGTTTTGAAAGCCTACACTTGGGCTTTGTTACGCCAAGGAGGTGATGTTTTGCTATAGTCTGTGTGTTAGTTTGTCTGTTAGCAAGATTACGCAAAAACTACTGGATGGATTTACATGGACGTTTTACCTGAGGAGTGGTTTCGTCCAGGGAACAACCCACTACGTTTTGGTGGTGTTCTCCATATTTGTCTGGATACAAAATCATCCCAAAATTTGTGGAAAATCCCCCAATTTAACATTAGGCCATATTTTTAAAAATCATATCTCTGACATCACTTGATGAATGAGCTTCCAAAATTTACAGAATAATATATAAAATAAAAGTCTATCATCATGGTCAATTTTATCTGGATCCAATCCAGATTGACAGCACAAAAAAACATTGGTTCATAAATGGAAAATCACATTTCTTTCTCCTCGGCTGCTCATACAATTCCTCCCCATTCACGTCATTATGGGTATTGCAGTTTACTGGTAAACTCACGTCAACATTTTTCACTACATTACCCAGCTTCCCTTGCAATGCAAGCAGAGGACTCCTTCACATGGATAGACATGAGCGGAGACTCGGCCGTCATATTGGGGTGCGTGGTAACTCAGAATTGTATCTTGGCTGGGGTCTACTCTCCCCGAGTGCTTTCTAGTCAGATCTTTAATTCTTTGGCCATGTTTGCAGATGTTTTTTTTTTTTTTTTAAACAGAACAACATTTGAATGAGAGCAGAGTTATACTTCTCAGTGTGCATGAGCCCTTGAGAAGTCAGGCATAAAAAGTCAAAAATGGAAAAGCTTGATTTTGTCTCTGATCCAGTAAACCACATTCTTTTTTTTTAATTTTTGCTATTTTCATTGTTTTATTCATCACTGAAACCCTCTCCAAACTTTATTTATCCGCCCCGTAAAAGCTGCCAGTCCAGAAACAGTCTCTGCCTTATTCACTTTGATAGCCCCTCTCTGCTCAAAAACCAACTTTAATAACCTCAAATTATACAAAAGGACAAGATTGCACAATCTCTGAAAACATATTGAAGACAAAAAAAAAAAAAACAGGATGCAGCACAGACAGAACAATGGCAGAGTTAACAGCTAATATTTTCTTATCATCTGAGCTCCACACCTCAGCTGAAAAACAAGAGGGAGCCCTAACATTTCCTTTACAGAGTCAGAATTGAGGGCAGACAGCCCACACTCCTGAATACATTTCATTTCATTGTTTTTTTAGATGTGTTGTGCCAAAATGCCATTATGTGAGATACTGTGATGCAAAGTCTTAATGTAAAACTGGCTATATTTTCTCGTACTGTAAAACTGGAAGAATAAAGGCACACTGAAGAATAAATCCATGACATTATGTTGAAAAGATATTTGACATTCTTAGCATCCACACAAGAAAAGGCTTTGTGGAATAGCCTTCAGACAGGCTGAGAGATGCAGGAATGAAACAGAGGACTTTGTAATTTCATATAATGAAGAGGGTCAGAAAAGTGCAGGAGAATGAAGTTCACAGCAAATAGAGTTTAAGTGCGCATGAAAATCAAAGGTGGAGAGCCTTTTGACACAGTGCTGATTGAGAAAAAACAGCATTTTACCCAACAGCAGCATATTTATTACAGTTACTGTTAATATGAACTGGTCATGGTGTTGTGTGCAGGCTTTAAGAACCTGAGCCTGAACAGTTGTGTGGCTGGCCCACCTTTAATAACTACTGTAGATAAATAACATAATTCAGTATTTGAATGCTATTTAATGCCTGATACGGTTTAAAAGTATGTTTTTTTTATGCTGCTGAGACTTGTCATTACAGTCATTACGTATAAATTAACTACATACTGTTTCAATTAGATATTGCAACACACGTAAAAAGGGGTTATTTGGAATTATTATCATTTCTAAGGTGTGCCTTGAGGAAAAATATGTCTGAAAACCACTGATGTAGGTCATCCTACAGAAGAGCATTAGGGCCACCCGTGAGAAAAAAAACGAGATGGGGTAAAAAAAATTTTTTATCATACACTTTGAGAAAAAAAGTCGAAATGTCGAGAAAAAAGTCAAAATGTCGAGAATAAAGTCAAAATATAATGTCGAGAATGAAGTTGAAATTGGATGTCGAGAAAAAAGTGGAAATGTCGAGAATAAAGTCAAAATATAATGTCGAGAATGAAGTTGAAATATAATGTCGAGAATAAAGTCGACCTTTTGAGACTAACAACCAGTGGACTGCTTCTGCAAAATGCCGTCCAGTCAGTTAGATGAATTAGTGAAATTATACTTCGGACTCGGCTTTAATAATACAGAAATACTTTCTCTTTTAGCCCACAGACATACCATAGTAATAAGTATTAGGACTTTGAAGAGACTGTGCCGAAAACTGTGACTGTTTCGAAGGATAAACTACACAAGCTTGGAAGAGGTGGCCTCATTCGGCATTTATGCTCAGAACAGGAATTCAAAAAATCTATTATAAAATAATTTAAGAAACCATATATTAAATCTGCCATACTCTTTACGTTACACTCCATGCTACAGCATGCATCTCTGTCTTTCTCCTCATTGAATTTATTAAAACTGGAATGGACCAAAGGAGACATTGTCTGTCGACTTTATTCTCAACATCATATTTCGACTTTATTCTCAACATTTCGACATTTTTATCGACATCCTATTTAAACTTTATTCTCGACATTATATTTCGACTTTATTCACGACATCTCAACTTCATTCTCAACATCATATTTCGACTTTATTCTCAACATTTTGACTTTTGTTCTCGAAGTGCATGATAAAAAAAAAATTCTACCCCCCCTCATTTTTTTTCTCACGGGTGGCTCTTATACTCTTCCATATCATCCTAACCTTGCACAGCAGCCGAATCCACCTGCACCGAGAAGTGGGAGCTTGGAGTGTGATAGCAACAAGAAGGGACTGCTTGTTCAGAGATTAGTATTGATGTTAAACCAACACTATGTAGTTTTTCAAACATAATATAGTCCTTCGATATTCATTGTGATGGTCCACCACTTTACAATGAGTTCAATAAAACCTCTGTCGTGTTCTGAAGTGGTCTGTATTGCTCTCACTAGCGCTATGTAACTTCGGGGTGGATGGTGGGAACCCTGCCACACTAAAAAACTACATATTTGGACTGCTTTACGGCATAGGCTATGTCCCTTCCCCCGATTCCCGATTTGTTTAATCGGTTCGGTGTTCACTCGCTGGCGTGAAATAAAAGACGAGGAGGGATGTCCGACCGATGCCGACTTGGCCCTGTTATTGCTGGACTTGTAAGTACTTGTTGATTGTTTACCATCCGTTTACAGTATTCTTGAGAACGTACCAGTATGTAGTTTTGTTTAGACCTATTTCAAGTGTGTGATATCGCCAGCTCGTCGTTGTCTTTACTTTTATTCACTTAATCGCTTCAACAGGACAGGGGCGACTTCACGGTAATAAAACCAAGTTGAACTTAGCGATTTTTAACATTGTCATTTAGTCAAAAATAAATACACTACCTTGTCGCTATCCATCCTGCAAACAGCCGCTGAAGACAGAAGAATACTTTTGAGCAAAGTCCTGGCTTCTGTGATTCGCCTACAAAACAAATGCACGCGACTGGCAGATCTGTACCTTTACTGCAGTATGCACGCGCTAGCGCTTATGGGTAGTTGAGTTCTCGTTCCGGTCAAGCGGGGATCTTCTGTAGTGCTGCTTTAACAGCTTCATAAACAGTTTTGTCAAATCTGGATCACATTTCTTTGTTAAAAGACATCCAACTTTCTCATTGGAAAATTATATTTTGCTCCACTTCCAATATCTTTTGATGGAGAGGTTGTTTCATGAAATGGTTTATGTTGTGTACTTTACACCAGGACAGTAGCACCCGTCTTCTAAAATATGTCACATATTAACTGATTGGTCCATCTGCTGTGTAAGGTTAAGACCATCCTATTTTTGATATGAATCAGTGGTCTACAAAAGCCAAAGGGTGAGTGCACTAATGGCTGAGTCATTAAGACTCATGGAGACACACCATGAGTCTGATCAGCCCCTGAGAAATAGTCTAGCAAATGGCCAAAATAATAGAGCTATCTGGCAGGTGAAGATGTGAGACATGCACCCTAAAAATTGGCATCTGTCACTCTGAGGCAACAATGGCATTGTGAGACAGCTGCAATTACCAAACCATGTGGGAATAAACAGAGAACTGCAGACAGACGAGGAGAAATGGGGAGTGTAACAGATGGACAGAACGTGACAGATATAAGAGACAGTGTGAGGGACGGAAAATGAAATCCAGAAGCAGTTAAATGTGTGTGTGTTGCTTTAAATAGGGACGAAGGTGTTAAAAGACAGGATCAGGGATGGTTGTGTTATACATCTGATCTGGGGTGTGATGTTTGCTTTGCTAGCACATTCTGTCCTGTGTTTAATACAGCTCTGCTTTTCCACCCACTACAAATAAACTCCCAAAGAACAGGGGCTCAATTTCAAATCTGTGGTCAAGTTTGCTTCTATTGACCTGGTGACAGCTGAGCTTTCACCACACACACAAACAGCCACCTTCTGCACTCATCAGTCTGTGTTAATGATCATTTCAGTCATCAGTGAGTGGATAATGCAAACAAGGGGTGGGTAAAGAAGGTGTAATGTAACTGAAAGGGAAATGTTAGGGCTGTAAATGAGCTGTCCTGTGGGACAAATGCATTATTAACAACAAACACACACACACACCAGTACAGCTGCACACCAGTAAATGTGCTGATAGATCATTATAACAGAGGTATCCATCCTTATCTTCAAATAATGACAGAGAATGCTGGTACAGAAACAGCCTGAGGCTGGTAGCCCAACCACAGACTCGCGCTATTTAAATTCCCTTCCTTAGTATGCACACTCTTAAACCAAGCAAATGAAGAGGAGAAAAGAGTCTAAAGATGGTAAAACTATCAGCAATAACAAAGTGCATCCACAAAGGTGATTCAGATACATAAGAACAAGCATAAAGATGCTGATATTTTCTTAAACACTTAGGACCCTATTTTGATGGTATGAAGCATGTTGTCTAAAGTGCATGGTGTACAGTGGTTAGTGACATGTTGGTCTGTATTTTGTTACTTAGAGGATGAATGTTTCTGCACAAAGCCAGGTGCAGGGCCCAATGGGGGTGGATTGTGTGCCTTGAGTATACACAAGTGTCATTAAATCTGTATGCACTGGAGGCTGGTGTTTTACTATATACACAGCAGGTTTTATTTGTTTGGTCTGAATTTTGGATGGATTATTTTACTCCTCTTCTTTTAATGTGCCAATACACTCTAAGAACACACACACCGTACTGCATATGTTAATGCTCAGCAAGCATCCAGAGCACAGGAAAAGATGAGTCATAAATGTCTGCAAAGAAACCATGTTACACTATATAACCATATTACAGGGCCCTTAGACTTTCATTCTGCTATTTCCCTTAATGAATCTTTAATTTGATCTTTAGGGAACCACTGATTGATTCAACAAACTGATCTAAAAGAAAAGAACCAGGACTTCACAAGTGTTTTTATGTTTCTCCATTAAAGATGCAACACCTAATAAAAGCTAGCAGATGACTGTAAGACAAACAGAAACAAACACAAAACATATTCTGCTGTATTTTTCTGTCATAACTAAGGGAACAGCTTTTTTGTGTTTATGAGTGGGTGAGAGGTGTGAGTGTTGAGAAAAGAAAAAGAAAGCCATCTGTAAGAACTCAGAGGTTATGATGACCGGTTGTTAGCTCTAGTAGCTCAAAATAATCCCTGCAGTGAGAGGGGATCACACTCTTTTGCATATCAATAATGTCTAAGAGAAATCAAGATACATCTTGAAGTCATCTACATATCATAAATCACAGGAAATCTAAAACAAAGCTGACCAGCTGACAGAGTACCTCTGTGCACAAGACAGAAAGTCTGCAGCATCAGCTGGAGCAGTTTTTTTGTTTCCCATCCAATCAGGTTCCTCTTTTTCCAAATCAAGTGCCTGCGATATGAGCTGAAAGTCCACTTTCTATCTGGAGATCTCAGCACTGTTCACATAAAGGCATTGGAGTGATCCACTGTCAAAAAATGTCTAAATGTAAGAGTAAAGCCCCAGTCACACATTCCTGTTTCTCATGGTGATTGTGCACGACTGACATAATCCTGATAAAACGTGCTTTGGTCATGGTGCATGCGCTACTTGGTCTTGATCACCGTTGCATAGTCGTGGATGAACGGCGGGGAACGTGGAAGGGTCCCAATAATTAATTAATTAATTTTGAACTGTTCAAAACTGTTGAGGAGAATCGCCGCTCCCAGTGTAGCGGGATGGAAGCCTAATGCAGTCCTAATGCGAACGGTATTAGCGTAGCATGTATGGAGCTCAGTCGGGCTGATCGTGGCTCAATCCTGACAGCTTCATGAGGACGACTGACAAGGATGTATTCATTTGTGCCCCGTCTGTGTCCCGTTGAAGACAGCGCAAGCAACAGAACTCAGTCAGGGCTTACGTGACGCGAACTGAGCTCGAGCGGTGCTGACGTCGTGTCAGCAGGATGGAAATTCATGGAATCCTCGTCAGATCGCTGTATTAACCTAACTTGAGCTGGACGTATGCACTGTAGAAGTACTGTAGAAGCACTACTGGCGGTGTAATTATAGGGTGCGTCCAGAGGTGAGACAGTCATTTCAGCCCGTATCATAGCGATCACACCAGCCTCGTCAATCGTGTACAGTCGTGCACAATCGCCATGAGAAACGGGAATGTGTGACTTAGGCATAAGTAACAGTAACTCATTGTCTGGAAAAATAGAGCAAGCTTATTCCTCTACTGTATGCTGGAAAAGTTCTGTTCCAGCAGTTTGAGATAATCCTGCTCTGCACATTTCTTTCTTAATAACTGACAAACACAGTCATTTCATCCTTTTTCTCTTTGCAGCCTGTTCTTAATGATATGATGAATATTAGGTCATATGTTGCTGCACTGTTGCATAAATTGTATAATTCCTTCAAATGAAATAAAACAAAACACAACAGTAAGACATAAAGTTGAATAAAAGTGCAGGGCTGGTGAAAACACTTCCCCCATACAGCATTCTTAGTGCTTTTTTCATACAAGTGTAGGAGAGGGAGATTGTCAGATGCCAACAATAGACTGTCTTTATCCATGTATGGTCTGTTGACAGTGGCAGCAGATCTGCCTGTTCTTAAGACAAACAAAAGCATCAGAGCTATCAGCTCTCTCTGTTAAAACAATACACAAATTAACACTAACATTTACCAGGCATTCATGAAATCGTTGGATCATCCATTGTGGGCTTTGACCTGTAGGTGTGATTGTGAACCTGTGTATCTGCAGCTACTTAACTTTTTGTTGACACACATGGAACAAGCACAAGAATAAAAGAGTATTAATGATCTAAATTTCTGCTGTAGCCTTTACTGAACACAATGAACATCCCTCTCATGAATGCCACCGCCATTTTGTAGATCATCATTTCCTGACATCAGTAACAGAGACAGAGCAGCAATGAGGAAAAGAGCTGGAGAAATGGATGAGAAAGAAATGGGACACAATGTGGAGAAGAGAGATTTATTACAGAGAAAACTGAGAGCCAAAGGTCTTTAAATATAAAAAGCTGCCATGGCATGTGTTTCTCCAGCAACATGGGTCAGAACATCACTGCTGTCACTATGGTGATGACCTGCACAACTTTGATTTTGCTCCTCAGGTCGTCAGCATGGAGATGCTTCGGGGCTGGATTGTATCCTGACCTTCTCTGGTTAAACACAGCTCCACACTTTCGTTCCTCTTTTAAATTAGGCCGTATTTCCTAGTGGAAGACTTTAGCTCTCATTCCCTCACGTTAAAGCAGAGCT
Source organism: Scarus forsteni (assembly GCA_036419115.1). Lineage (NCBI taxonomy): Eukaryota > Metazoa > Chordata > Actinopteri > Labriformes > Labridae > Scarus > Scarus forsteni. The sequence continues at coordinate 131,439 of JAZDUH010000182.1, forward strand.
CCGGGAACCTTTAAACAAGATATTTAACCCTCACCTGCTCTGCTGCCCCGGTCCTGCTGGGTGACCCTGCCCCCTAACCAGAGAGTCAGACATCTCTCAGCTGTATGAATATAAACAGATTTATTAAAGTACTATTACTGTATTACCGAGAAGAAATATACAAAGAAACATCCATCTATATAAGTCTCTTTTCCTTAGCAGAAACTATTAAAAGCTGTAATTAGATGTTAAATTACAGGAACAAGACTTTAAAATGACAGCTCATGATGATGAAATATCTCTTATTAACACTTCCAGCTTTGGCTCCTGACTGCCCAGACTGTAGTAAAGAGTGTTCACACCACTGTATAGATCACTGGGTTGAATCCCCGAGAGTCAAGGGTGACAGAATATGAACAAGAAACACTCCCATACTGTCAATGCATCACTGAACAAGTGCAGTGTTACAACTTAGGTAGGTCATGCTTGGAGTCCTTTGTTTGGTTGGTTTCACACAAGTTCAAGACCAGCCAGTAACTTTCAGCTCTGCAGTAGTGTTTCAGAAATATAAAAGAAAGGCATGCCCTTTGGATTACGAAATGCACCAACTATTTTTCCTGACTTAACATCTTCTCTTGTGAAGAGATCTACAGCTCTGAAAATAAAACCCAGAGTTAAATGAACTGTCAGTTGGGAAAAGGGATGGGCAACTTTTATTATAGTTCCATCAAAAAACTACAAAATAACTTGTGTTATATACTGGTGGTGCTTGGTGGGGGTATGTTATCAGCTCAAATGGACTAATTTATCATATAATAAATGCACAATAATCACTGTAACTTCATAGTAAATTACTGGCTAATAACTGTGATGATATCTACATATCTACATGGCTACATGAGTTCCCATACCGACACAAAACTGTGCTGCATAGGCTGTCTTCACTGATGCAGAACTTCTTAATTGTTCATTTTCACATCAGTTTTCATGTCATGCAAAAGAGGGGTGGGAGAGGGGGGGAAAACTGAAGGGTAGGGATGCACTTATGCATTTTTTAGACCAAATACAAGTTCAAGCACTGATATTAGAGTGCTTGCAGATACTAACCAGAAGATGAATACTTGGGGTTAAGACACTTAACCCCAAGTTGGTCCCACTGCTGCATCAGTGGCGTGTAAATGGGCATGAAAGGGCGTGAGTGTGTTAGAGATACTGATGGATCACTAGCATACATACGCTGAACCATCAGTGAGTGAATGTGAGTGCGAATGGGTGTGAATGGGTAGGTGTGACCTGCGGTGTAAAGCAGCTTTGAGTAGTCCAAGACTAGAAAAGCGCTATATAAGCTCAAGTCCATTTACCATTTACCATTCACAGTAATAAGAAAGCATTAACATAAAACTGTGATTAATAACACTTTACTGTAATTTGACAGTGACCCAGACATAGTTTAGCATTAAATAACAATACAGTATTGTAAATCACAGTTCTATACAGACTACAGTAAATTTACAACGAGCTATGCAGCCCAGGATTTGATATCATGCTGTGTGTTTGCTACTGATTAACGCTAAACCGATATTAGCCGTTTAATGCCCAAACAGAAAACCCACAGGAATCAGTAAGGGAACTTAGAGAACCAGATTGATTAGCATAATGGCATTCCCATCCTTAATAATCACCTCAACCCTGTAGCCAGTAAAGTCTTGAAAGATCACAATGGCATGCTGCAATGAAACACTTTAATCTTACAAATATTTACCTGTCATGCATAACAAACACCTGATATTAACAGCAGATAATTTACAGTATAAACCTGTGAAAGCCTGGTGATTTCTCAGCAGTGTGATTAAAATTTAAAGGCATGAAGTTTGAGTGATGAAGTCAGACAACACATCTCAAACTGATGTGTTACACACTGCAGAAGCTCAGATGTAGCCTACAGACTCAGACAAGCTCTGATAAAAGAGGAGAATCATGACCAGATCAAGTTAAGTGTCCATGTTGCCCTCCCTCTCCTCCATGAGCTCTCAATGAATCAGAGGCTGTCCTCCTCAGAACAAAAATCCACTATAATATGAGAAATTCATTACAGGGGTGAAAAACTATTTCTCTGCTTTTCTGCTAAATATTGATTTAGGGGATACTGAAGGGTCGATAGACTTTACCGCCTTGGCCTCTTAGATCTGTCTTCTCCTGTCTGTGTGCAGAGCCCACACATTAAACAATGACCTGGCAGGTTGACCTTCAGTTTGCTCTCTGACCAAAGAAACATCCATCCTCACTTATTTCATTTTATCTTTATCCCATTACCAGAGATGGCTTCAAAAATGCTGATTCTGTCGAGGGAGAAGTCTCTGTATCATCCAACCTTGTAAATATCAAAGCGCATGAAGCATGAGTCTACTGCAATCAATTCACTCAATTAAATCTTAATTAACTGACCACAGAGAGTTGCAAATTACTCCTGATGCAGATAAGATGTCTCTCTCCTTTGGTGCATGTCTCTGCTCAATTTACCCACATCAATAACACGTGAGTGTAATGCTCTATGTTAAGTCCTGGACTGTGTAAAAGCCATGATACATAAAAGTCGCATAATTTTGTTTCTGCTTTATCTGCATCAAATGAGAGGCACATTCTCCTCTGATTTACATCAAAGAAAACATCCTGGACAGAAACAGTCAGTAGTGACTTGAAATGAAGCTTTTATGTTACTGTCTTTGATTTCCAGGATGAATAATTGGAGCATATATCTTATTCTACAGCTAAAATGTCATCCTTATGCCTCTTGCACAGTGTTAACTTAAGACCCTCAGAAACTGCAGAATGACAGCCTCTCATATCTAAAGATGATTGGCCTGCAACTCTCAGAAGAAATAAAATAATTAAGAACAGAAACATAACTATTATCTCTAAAATCACTGCATTTGTTGTCATTAAAGGGACTGTGAGGAGTTTCTAGGTTATTACAAAAAAGTCTCACTTTTAGATATATGCCTGATCAAAATACACACTTTAAGATGAGTTTTATAGCATCAAAATAGGTTATCTATAAAAGCTATTCCTTAGCACAAAACTACCTACAAACAAACCTACAAAACTACGATAATAAGTTTTCCAAAAATTGCTTGTTCTCACACATCAAAAACTACCGCTATGTAACTAGAAAGAGATACATTACCTCGTCGCTCTGCATCCTGTAAGCTTTTGAAAAAAGAAGTTGTAAAGCAATGCAGAGTTCTGAGGAAGGTCTGAGCTGCATTATTATTAGCATCATGTCTTTGGTGCGTTCCAGTTGTAGTCAGAAGTAGGAATTTCCGGGTTCCGAGAAGGAAACTGCAACTGGAACGTTCCCCAAAGTCGGAATTTCCTACTGGGAATTCGGTGAAACCTCACCACCCCCAAGTTGACAATTGAAGGTGGATGCCCCCAGTGTGAACAGTTATTTAGCTCCTGTAATAATCTATTTATTTGCACTTCTGACTGGGGTGTGTCGCTCTAGATCAGCTGTATACATAGTATTGTTAGACTTATATTTACAAAAATGCTGCCATAGTGACAATCACATTCTTCATGTGATATTTGTGAACAACAACACAGGGCGTGCTAACAACAGCTAACAATAGCCTGGTAGATCGGCATGTTTTTTTCCAACTTCAACTGGAAAGCAGATGAGACGGAGATGATGTCACTCCCAATTCTGAGGTTACTGGAACGGAGCATTACGACAGTAGCCGCGCGTGTTCATGGGTAGCAGAGTCTTAATGTTGCCGGTAATAGATTCTCCTCATAGCCCCTTTAATACATTGATGTTTTTTATGTCAAGTTTCTATATTCATTATGTGAGTGTAGTATGCCAATAGCAACTATGTGTGCGTGCTTTAGGGCTTTCGTGCTTATGTTTATATTAATTTGAATATGTTAGGTTTCCTGTCTCTAGGAGAGCACAATATTATCAGTTTGGTATCAGCAGATACTAGGGGTGAAACGAAATTTCGTGCCACGATATTTCGCGAAATAAAAAATGGTGAAATAAAATTCAGAGACGCTCGAAATAAAAGGACAAAATAAACCCCCCTCGCCTCCCATAGCAAAGCACTCGCTGCAATACGGAGGAGGACTTAGCGACGCTACTTCGTCAAATAAATCAGTTGTGTGGACCTATTTTGGCTTCTCGTGTAAAAGACGAGAGAACAGTGAGAAGATTGTGGACAAACAACAACCATGTGCAAAATATACCGCTTGAGTTCGCCGTACACGGCGGCGAGTACAACTAGAACTGAACTGCTGACAGGCAGCGGCTGTATTGTGACGTCCGTTGGACGTTAAATAAGGTGACTCCGACTCGCGAATACCTGCTTTTAATTAACCGTCACGGTGGGTAGTGCCCACGCCAACTACAATTTTAATTCACAAACAAAACAGTGAGTAGTAATCTCTTAACCTCCTGCTAAGGGCTCTCTCCCTCCTTGCTAACACACACTAACTCTCTCCTCTGAACTCTGACCCGCTCGACCCGCCTACCTGGCCCCTTCACTGACCGTCAATTTATAGGAAACATTAAAATCCACATTGATCACATAACAAACAGTAGAACTGCTACTGTTTGTGTAAGACTGCATAAAAAAAAACAATGTTTGATTTTTGCATCTACTGTTGAGTTGACAAAATTTGATCATACTTGAAGATCAGAAGTATATGCAGTTATAGGCTAAATATTATAGTTCACAGTTCAGACATTTATAGGTCTAAACTGCAACTCTGAGGACTATTTGTTTTCCTTTTCATTCAAGAATGTGGTCATCCTCATTGTTACAACAAAGCACTTTTTATTGAGATTTGATGTTTGTATTTGCACTGTAGTCTAAATAAGGGGGAAAACTTAAATTTTGTTTTTTTTCAAAGAACATTTATTTTGCACTGATGCAGCAATATTTTTTGTATGTCTGAATTAGGCAGAAATTAAAGAAAATGAGATTTTTACACAACTTCCTACCGTTGGAGATTTTCCTTAATCTTTATTTCATATCGTGACTATTTCGTATCGTGAGCCCTGTTTCGTATTTCGTATTGTTTCGTGAGTTGACCATTTCGTTACACCCCTAGCAGATACCAAAACCGATCTGCAGCAGACACAGCAAGATCATTGCACACAATCTTAAATTGAGTGTAAGCTCACAAAGTATGTTTTTTCTGTCAGCTGGTACGTTAATCAGTGTTTTACCTTTTAAAATAGCATCTGAAGCTTGATTTTACTGTTACTGTCAAATGTTAACTTGACATATGAAGAAGGAGTAATCCAAAAAGAACCCCTTTCAGTTCTTTCTACATATTGGTATTAATATCAGCTAAAACAAGTCCTGAAATAAAGGCATGTCAGATATCGGCTAAAACAAAACAATATTATGTCTCCCTACATGTCTTGAACTGTGTTTCACGTTTTAGGTCTAAGCCCCTTAACAAGATGATCTATTTTGAAAGGCTACTCATACACAAATTTCTGATACTTCAAAATCTCATGCAAAATCATAAGGTGTAATGCTGGAATGTATGTGTACTTTGCATAAAATTCAAGTCAGAAGTGAAGGGAAGTGATCCTTTCTATTAAGAGATGCTTTTCTTGTTGAAGTTTGTATATATTTATTTGATAAAGAAATGTAGTCTATATCTAATAAAACTGCCACTAAAGCCATGAGCATCCATGCGTATCTCTGTACGAACAGTCTGTTCCTACTGTCCACTCATTCATGGCATCTCCTCCTGCTCAAAAGGAATCTGACAGGGTGGTGCCATTTTGAGCCACATTACAGCCACTGACTCGGGTAAATCCAACTGCTGCATCATCTTACCATCTTGTCTTTTTGATGGGAAAATAAGATACTATGAGATCACCTTGGAAAAAAAACTAATATCCACTACCTAACAGATTACTGCTCCAACTTTCAGTATCTGATGTTGTGGGAATGTATCAGTGAAATATAACTTACATCAAAGCATCAGCATATTCAATACAGCATTCTGTGTATGTTCTGAAAGTTTTTTGGAACAATGAAAAAAGGGGTATTAAATATCCAGTTGGAGTTTGACTCTAGCATTGCTGGTTAATACAACTGCGTAAATAACAGAGGAATGCCGTTTAATAAGGGAAAAATGATACTCTAATTCTTTTGATTCATGCTTTGCTAAACCAAACATAAGCACCAATTCAGATTTATCCTATTTGCACGTTTTCTGGCTTTGAACCAGGGTAATGGATCCTCTAAATAAACTTTTTATCTACATGTCCCAAACAGCTGTGGACCATTCACTTCGTTTATTTCACTTCACGCCATACAAATAAGGCCCTTTCTGTTTACTAATGTGAGCTTAAGCATCAATATTTTATTCTAACCTTTAAAAAGGTCATTCTGTGAAAGAGAGTAACCATTTCTTTCAAATATTAGACCTTCTGTTCTATCAAAGACATGCCAATGTTTGTCTGTCTTATACAACTCTCTTTAAAAGCAGGGAGTATTCTGCCTGATCTATGTCTTTCTATTGAATGACTTAAATATGAGCTTTAGTACAAATCTGAGCTATTATATCCCTGTGTTCTAATGCATGACATGTGCTTGAATCAGGGGGACTCAGGGTAAAAGCATTTTGTAGTTCTGCAATACAGCACCCAACCACTTTTCAACCTAGGGTCACGAAAAAACTGGGAATAATGGATGACTCCATCGACACAGGTTCATGAATAAAACAGGAATAGCTACTCGCCTGGTATTAGCTGCATTTCTCACCCAGCAGCAGATTGACGCTAATGGCACAGGCATAAAGCAACTGGGATAGTCATGTGATCTTTTGACCTCTGGTGGCAACAAATATGGCAGCGCACATAGATAGAAAATTGAGACAGAAACCTGCATCCAGAGAGGAATAAACACGAGGATAATGTTCCCCACACTCAGCAGTGCAGGGGCAAAATCTGTGAAATGTAGAATTTGATATGCTGTGATGGTCAGCCTGAGGTTTTCTGGGAGCGGGGGAAAAGCAAATGAGGCAAGAATGGTCAAAATGGAGTTTGTTTATACGGAGCGCAAAAACAGCATCATGCAGTGCTATGAAATCATGAATAGATGGACCTGAGCTATGGCAGCAGTAGGGTGAGAGGTATTAATGCACAAGTGACACACTGGCTGTTTACTGCAAGGTTGCTGGAGGACAAAAGTGAGATTTGTGTATAAAAACCACAGAAAGTTGGAAGAAAAGAAAGGGCAATAATTTACAGGTATTGTAGTGCAGGGCTGGTGGGGATGTAGGTAAAACTAAAATGCTAAAGCTCTCTCTGGAGGAAGAGCAGCTTCATCAACACTGACATTTTTCATCAGTGAAGAGAAACACTTTCCCAAGTCATCCCTCCAAGACATTCAAGTATAATTTAGTGCTTTGGAGCCATGCAGGCAAGAGCTCCAGATATTTGTTATAACCCCACAGTATTGTAATATCACACACTGTTATGACACACACCATGTCTTTGACTGCATCTACATACAAGAGAGCATCCCATGGTACCATGTCCAGTTATGGCTAAGTGAAAAGTTTTAAGTAAAAAGAAAAAAAGACTGAACAAACATTGCAGCAGCAACTTATATCTAAATCTGTTGAGACTGCACCTCCAAACTGTGTTAATTTTATCAACTAATTATTTCCATCTATTTGTCCCCTCACAAAAAACTAGACTTTCACAAAAAAACAAGTGAACATGGACAACAACTAAAACTGAAATGTTACTGATAAAAAAAAAAACTAGAGCAAAATGTCTAACAGATACAAAAACCAATCAGATCTAAATTTGTCATGTAGAAAGTAGTGACACATCAGGAATCAAAACTACTTTGGTTGTGTGGAAAGGTTGGATCAGTTATGTAGGACGACCAACCACAACTGTCTTAGCTTCAAGGCGATGGGATACAAGTGTATAACATTACTTCAGAAATTCAAGGAAACATAAAAAATGCCTCACACTTTACAATTAATATTTTAGTCAACTAAATTTACAGTTTATGTTGTTGACTAAATGCTGTGAAATTTCATCAACTAATACTAGACTATAATTAAAACAATTTAGATGACTACATTATGACTAACACTAAAACATATTTTAGGCAAAAGGTGAACACTAAAACTAAATTAAAACGTGGTGTCAAAGTTAGCACTGCCTCTAAAACCATCCCTTCCAACAAACAAGAGAGAACTTTAAGCTATCGTTAAATATAACCACTGGTAGGTATAGGCACTCTGAATGTTTAATAACTTTTTAGCGAAGGAATATTTCCTCCTATATCAGCCACTGAAATACTTAATCCGTCTGGGAAGGAGTCGTTCAAAAATGTTTTCAGGGGCAGAACCTTCAGAAACAGCAGCAGCTTGTGATTGGACGATCATTCGACTCATCACACTCACAGACCATGGCTAACAACAGTTAGCTGTTAGCTTAAACTATGTTAAGCTTTCATCTTACATTAAATAATAGCACACAGATGAATCATTTAACACTTAAATGTGGCATGAATCTCGTCAAAGAAAATCCCTGGTTTTCCTGGTATACTCCTGAGGATAGCATATTTCACAGAGTCTCACTGAGTAACCATGACAACCAAATAACCGGCATGTCCATGGAGGATTTCTGCGTTCTCTCTCAGTTTCCCGGCTGTGATCCCCAGTCAGGAGAACAGCAAAAACCTGGTTAGCCTACTCATAAGACAAGCTTCAAGTCACGTTTTTTTCTCCTCTTTTAAAGAACAAATTGAGTCAATTTCTGATAAAAATCTGCAGATACTGAGGCCGCTTCAGAAGCTGCCATTGTTTTTAAACATGCAGTCATTTCCTGTTGTCGTCAAATCTGCACTCCGCAGCTCCAGCCTCTTTTGCTTGACTGGGCAGTTAAGCATTTAGCTGAGTGAAGTCGTTGGACAATAGAGGTTGACAAGACAGATATGGAGGATTTCAGAATCAGGCAGGTCCGTCTGCTCTGCAAGGCTACACCAAACAGTCATTTGTTACATTTTTAGCCCCATAAATAAGCAGTCATGTGTACATATGAGGTAAACAATGTCTGACTGAGTTCTTGGAAAGAAGAAATCATCGAAAGGAAAACCCTGGTGACTGTCAGAACCTTCACTTAAACAAAATGGCTTAAAGAAAAGTTGATGAATGAGGCCAAATGACTTTCAGAAGTCTTGTATTTGGAAATGTTCCATCCATCTCCAAACAACTCCTTAAATATGCTGATATGTTCACACATTTAAATTATGTTCAGTGACAGCAGTCTGCAGGCAACCTTCGAGGCAGAGAAAGCGGGTGGCTAAATTATGCAAATGTCTCTCAGTTTAACAAATCAGAGGCAGCGAGTTAGCAGGCTGTTAGTCTCTGTTAGACCCACAAATGCTACTAATACAGATGAATGGCTGCGGCCTGATTTCATTAACACAGAGAAGAGAAAGAGGGAGAGGGAAATGAGAGACAGGAATATGGAGACAAATGTACATGAAAACAAAAGTCTCCATAGAGCTTTATCATGAATAAATCTCAAATTAGCTAAATGAATGGGACAAGATAGAGAGAGCAGAGAAGAGAGGAAGAACAGTGTGCAGAGTAGCCATGAAAGAGACAAAAAGAAAAAAAGAAAGAAAGATAGAAAGAAAGAAAGAAAGAAAGAGAGAGACAGAAGCAGCAGAATACCATAATTCATTGGCCATTGTTGGTGAACTTAGAGACTGAAAGAAGAAAACTGTCTCTATGTCTTTATCAGTTGAAGACAAATCATTCAGTAAGTCCAGGAAAACTAAAGTATCTATTGTCAGCCTCTGAAGGAGTTCATCACAATTTCTCCACCTCTGCCTGCTGTTGCTCCTGCTGCTACATCAGCAAACAAGCTGCCAAGGGACTCACCAGGAAACTCTACAGAGCTGGGAGGAAACTAAACTCTCTACGCCTGCAAAGTCTCAGTCTTTCTTTTATTTCTAACCCTTTGGACTCTTGTGATCCAGAGTACTCTCTCGTCACAAACACAGAAGGTAAATAACTCCTGCCAAAGTACAGTACACTTTGGTGCTGCCCTAAAGTACTCCTTAGGGAGACACAACAAAGTCTATTCTCCTTCTGTAAGTGAGCCATTAAAAAGTCCAGCAGAGTGTAAAAACACATGCTCGAAATAAACATGAAGGCATACTGCAAATCTGTTTCAAGGCAATCCAAATGCACACATTATTACACACCACCGTGCAGGAGCTCCTATAAGCATGGACACACCACAATGTTATAACTGAATATGTACAATTTGAATCCTTTCATGCAGAATGCAAAAAAAAAACAAGTATAAATTCATGGCTAGTAAATATATGCAATTAATGCAAATAGGGATACAAAAACTAGTCGATGTAGTCAGCAAAACAAAGACATAAATGGCCAAGACTAATTTAATTATTGGTTAATAATTAATTATGCCATTTTTTTTTTTTTTACTTGTAGTTATTTTATTTTTTTTTTTTAGCTTTTTATACCTTTAACAAGAAGCGAGAGTACAGTGGATAGATTAGGAAACAGGGCAAGAGTGAGGGAATGACATGCAGTAATTGGGCCTCAGGCAGGATGCGAACTTGTGCCACCTGCTCAAGGGTGAACTTCATGGGGCGTGACCTTAACCACAAGGCCTTTTGTGCTCAGCCAGCTTATGTTTTTAGCACGATGCAAGGACATAACTCTGTTTTGTTACAGATGTTTTTGTGGCATGAGTACTCTCACTCCTCAGTGGCCATGCTGACTGAATGAAATCTGAACATGGTTACAAATGGTTGATGACATTAAAACAAAGCAATAATAAGCCAAAACGTGATTCATTCAACCTAATTAATGAGTAAAAGTGTCTCACTTTATCTTTTCCTCTCTCTGTTTTTCTCCTCTTACTCTGTTGGGGTGAAACTTTCAAAGATCTGAATCCAGTGTCTGATGATGACAGAGGAGGACACATAGATTTTATATTTGAAAACAAGTTGCAGACTCAGATAAGAAGATATCTAATTGCTTAGTTGGGCGGCACAGCGGTGCAGCATGTAGTGCACCTGCCTCACAGCAAGAAGGTTGCTGTTTTGATCCCCTTGCCTGTTGGGGCCTTTCTGTATAAAGCCCCAGTCACACATTCCCGTTCTCATAGCGATTGTGCATGATTGTCATAATCCTGATAAACCGGGCTTTGGTCGTGGTGCATGAGCTACTTGGTCTGGATCAGCCTTGTAAAGTCGTGGATGAACGGCGGGGAACGTGGAAGGGTCCCGACAGTTTTGAACTGTTCAAAACTCTCGGGGAGAATCGCCGCTCTCAGTATAGCGGGATGGAAACCTAATGCAGTCCTAATGCGAACGGTATTAGCGTGGCATGTACGGAGCTAAGTCGGGCTGATCGTGGCTCAATCCTGACAGCTTTATGAGGATGACTGACAAAGATGGATCCGTTTGTGCCCCGACTGTGTCCCGTTCAAGACGGCGCAAGCGACGGGGCTCAGTCGGGGCTTACGTGACGCGAACTGAGCTCGAGCGGGGCTGACGTCATGTCAGCTGGATGAAAATTCATGGAATCCTTATCATATCGTTGTATTATCCGAACGCCCCCGAAGCGCTGTGGAAGCGCTACTGACGATGTATTTATGGGATGTGTCCAGGGGTGAGACAGTCATTTCATCCCGTATCTTAGCGATCACACCAGCCTCGTCAATCGTGTACAGTCGTGCACAATCGCTATGAGAAACGGGACAGGCATAAAGTTTGCAGGTTCTCCCCATGCATGTGTGACTCTCTCTGGGCACTCCAACTTCTTCCCATAGAACAAAAACAGGCTGATTACTTTGTGCTAAATTAAAAAGTCAATCAGAATAATGTTCTTCTTTTCAAACCAAAGAAAGTTAAACATTCTACTACGAAATGAATATACAATTCCTGGTTATTACTTTTTTTGTGCTTTTAATTGATTCAAAATCTATAAAACCCTCACATAAACATGGAAGGTCACAAATATCTCTCTTCTGAAAAAAAAAATCAATCAATCAATCAAAATTTATTTATAGAGCACTTTACAACACTCGAGGTGACCAAAGTGCTTTCCAGATAAAAATAGATAATAAGATAAGAAATAAAAGCAAATAAAAGGAAAGCAACAATGGAGCACATCAGGAAATAAAACAAGACAAAATAAAATAACATGTTACCACATTACTGTGTATTAAAAGCCAGTCTGAAAAAATATGTTTTAAGCCGGGCTTTGAAAAGGCCAAAGTCTGTTATGGTGCGTATGATGGGGGGGGGTTTGTTCTAGAGTCTGGGTCCAGCGACTGAAAAAGCTCGATCACCCCAGTGTTTATACCTGGTGCTAGGAACTTCTAAAAGCAGCTGATGAGAAGACCTTAACTCCCTGTTGGGGTTTCAAACAGAGAGAAGCTCACTCAAATAAATAGGTGCAAGGTGATTAAGGACTTCTAAAAACAAAAAGTAACATTTTAAAATCTATCCTTGCAGAACCTGGAAGCCAGTGGAGGGGAAAGAGGACTGGGGTGATGATGTGTTGGCGCCTTGGGGTGTTGGTCAGGAAACGGGCTGCTGCATTTTGCACCAACTGAAGGCGCCAGGGCAGACTGGGAAAACACCGACATAAAGGGCGTTACAATAATCAATATGTGAGCTTATAAAAGCATGAATGGTCCTTCCAAGGTCAGCACGATTTCAAAAGGGCTTCACTTTGGATAAAAGAAGTTTGTTCCCAACAGCTACAAATTGTACATTTAATTCAGTCATAGATATACTGATATTTTCTGCTGCATTTTCATTTGCTTGAACACAGCCAAAAATAGAAGCTCATAGCCTAGCCCATTTCCTCAAGATTCCTTGAGGAAATGTAGAAAAGACAAATCCACACTGACCAGACAAGAGCAACACTAAAACACACGAGAAACTGGTGTATTAGCCAGGTAATGGGCATATCGGATTTCAACAAAAATCCAATACTGTATAAGCCTATTACATATAAAATATAACAAGGATTACCTGAACTAATTAAGTACTTTGCTTTTCTGTTGAAAAAATAAGCACAGTATATTCTAAAAGAAAATGACATTAACAGGTTTTCATATTATTGTTCACTCCTGTACTGTAATGTTTAATTACTTTTGTTTTTCATGGATATTTCCAGGTGGATAACTTTGTTGAATGCAAAATAAAGCTGCATTATGCCAACCTGTCTTGAGTTGAAAAGCACCCATCACTTTGACATCCACAGTTCTGTAATAATACATGTACTTGCTGCCTCAGTAAAGTAATTATAAGTGACTTATAAGTGACACATAAGAGACACTTTAATATCCTTTCTATATAACCAGGTTTCAGAACATGTCCACAGTGTGGTAGCAGCCATTAAGCAGCCCCTCTAGGAAATTGCTAACACCACAACAACAATCATTAAAAAAAAAAAAGTTTGGACTGAATGTCTGCATACTGCCGAAGTCTAGAAGAGCTGCAGCAGTTCTTGGTGGCAGGTAGCAGGGTTTTTGACAAGTAGATCCATTAACAGCTATTAAGCTTCACCATTTTAACAGTTCAGCAAGCATACTGCACACATCTCTGTTGTTAACCTACCTGACTGTATAAGAGGCCATTTCCCATGGTGTAACTCCACGCAACAAACACAACCTGCAAGTCTGTGCAGTGTGTGGCTTGTGTGTCTATAAGACTCAATGTGGTTTTTAACTGCTCCCACTGTCTGCTGCAATACATGAGAAACCTGATTCTGTTTGTGTCGTAGTGATGATGATAGATGTCTGACAATGAGTGAGTAAGAAGGAGACAGAGTCAGGGAGACAGCGAGAGCTTGCACAGTACTTCAAATGTGTGTCAGCAGCGTTGCTATTTCACAGAGCTTAAAAAAAGCAGCCACTGGGCAACTCCTCTCTGATGGCACACTTTCCTTACTGCACTTTCTCTGACCCATCTTGAAATGTTGCATGCTAACTAAAAACACAAGAGACGCACATGTGCACAAAAGAGCATGCCCAAGGGCTCTGCATTACAACCACTTCTTTGGCATGCATAGTGCTGAGCAAAGGTGGACACACAGATGCCACTGGGTTGTCTCTGAGCAGACATGGAGCTCACATGTTATGATATGTACATACATGTTAGAGGTAGGGGTAATCAACAGAACATGTAACAACATTTTTGATTGATTCATTTCCAACATTTATTGAGACTTTTGAATCAGAAGAAAGAAAATCAATTTCTTGTTAAGTCCATACGATGGTAGTGTCAGCCAGGTTAGACGGGTGACTTTCTTTGAGCAGGAGAGTAAAAAATCATGGTTACACAGGAGAGAGACAAAAGTAATGCACTGTCAGAATTGAAATCCACTGTGTGAACTTATGTTGGACTTTGAATGAGGCATAATAGATGGACATGACACATGGGGATACATGAAAGTAATACAAAGGGACACCCAGGGAAAGTGAAAGCCAATGGCGGCACAGCTGATGCTAAGTTAACTGTAAAGACAATGTATCAATTATCATCATGATTATACACATACCGTAGAATACCAAATAAACGCCTGGTTCCAATTAATCGCCTGGTCCCGCCCGTTCCAAATAAACGCCTGGTGTAAATTTTTCGCTACAGCCTAGGAGCTACAGTCGAAGTTTACAGAACACACATGCAAACGCTGATAGTTCACAACTGACACCTGACACTTGAAAACAATGATCAGACTGAACCTTTACAGTCCACATGGTTTATTTGTCTCTCTGGACGTCCTGTCGGCTTCTCCTCCCTCTGTATGTCAACAAATGCAGGTTAGTGTGCGGCACTCTGTTTCACGACAGTGCAGTCACACTCATCGTCCACAGAGGGCACTAGAGAGCAGACAGCCAGAATCTTACAGACTAGGGCTTCCCAAGTCCAAAGAAGAAGACGTTGCCACTGCTGCTGTTTGTTTTTTGCCCTTAACTAACGTCAGGAGGCTAGTCATGTCAGTTAGCGGTACTCTAAGAGTGTTCAGAGAGAGCTGAGTTGAAAGAAGACAAGAGTATAACTACGGTACTGTAATCTTGCCTTGAAAATGTAAAGTTGATATTTATACTGGTGTAAATAAATAATTTGATCATATTTACCATATTTTTTCATTTTCTGCTAAGCAAGATTTTTGTGCAAAAGGAATTAAACGCCTGTCCCAAATAAACACCTGGTCTGCTCAGTGATTGAAACAAATAAACGCCCCGGCTATTATTTGGTATTTTACGGTACTATGATCCTTTTATATGCCTGTGTGAAAAGTCTTCATGCTGAAACTAGAAACCAGATACGAGAAATCAAGATAGAATATTTTGTCTTTGATAACAGAGGACTGCACTGTCTCATCAGCAGAACGAAAAGTTTCAGAATAAGAAAAATGACCACTGTTGTGACGCATGTTTGTGTAACTCTGAACTGAAATAACTTTGGTTGATGCTTGTGTGATAAAGTTTAACTTAACTGCTTAAATATGAGAAGCTTGGACTCACTCTAGTGTCTGAGGAAGTTGCCCTTGTTGTAAACTGCTCATACTCTGCAAGTAAAAAGATGACACGACTACAAGCTCCTTCTCCTGTCTATTCTTTCTATCTGGGCTGTCAGTCGGGGCAGTGTGGGAAATTTTCCCGACACTAACCATACTTATAAACCAAAACTTGACATGCTTAGCTTGTTTTGAGCATTCTGAGGAAATAGCTCAATCATCTTTATACTTTATGAGTAAAGACTTGAGGCCTCACCATGATTTGGAAAACAATGTTATAATTTGTTACATGCTGATCACCATCTCTTAAGTATAACTTACTTCAAAGAACAGTAATACCAAAGTTCTTCAGAGCAGGGAAGCAAAAAGTTGAAGAGGCTGAGAACCACAGAGCAGGTTGCATGAACTAACTACATGTAGCATCTGTCTATGAGATTCATTCCTGTTCTTAATAAAACTGAAGTGATATGATGAATATACTAAAATATGTTTCTTATCAAATTTGACAGAATTCATTTTTTTTCTCTTTTGGATGTAAATGCAGCCAGTCAAGTTATAAAAACTGCAATATAAAGTAGTGTTATTTATCAGAATATTTATCATAGCGTGAAATACTAAAATTCACAAAAATTAAACCAGGTATCATGTTAGTATTTTACTGTACATGGTAAAATGGTAAATGAACTTGAGCTTATGCAGTGCTTTTCAAGTCTCTTTGACAACTCAAAGCAACTTTACATCGCAGGTCAGAACAAAAATTCAATTTCCCATTTACTCACCGATGGTTGAAGTATCTATGACTGTTGTCCATCAGTATCAACATACTTGCACACCTTTTATGCCCATTTACATGCCACTCGGCCTGTCACGATAACAAATTTTGCTGGGCGATAATTGTCCAAAAAAATGTTGATGATAAACAATATCATTGTCAATATTATTTTGATTTATTTCTCATTTTTTATTAATGTAATTATAATATATGTCATAATAAAGTGAGTTCACCATATCAAAATCAAGAAACTTTAATTTCTTAAGAGTATTTAACTTTAATATAATAAATGTAACAAAAAAAGAGAAAAAAACAATGAAAATTAAATGGGCTCTCTTTTAGGAAAAACATTGCATGTAAATAAAAATAATCATACTTATCAAAAACAATAAAAAATAGATGCTGTCTCTGTAAACAAAACAAAAAAAACTCTAATAAAAACAATAAATAAAAGGGAGTTTATGCAAGAATTGTTTGTGGCATGTACTTTCTCCCAGTCAATCCGTACTGTTTGTCAAACATTTGTTACAATGCTGGCTATTTAACCGTATTGAAGAGCTTGAAAACCACTGAAAATATCGGAGCCAACGCTGATGCATGACCAATGCATAACATTGATTGTATCATTTTTGAATTTATCTAGCATTCCAGTTTCCAGTTCTCTAAAACGTCTACATATTTCATCTTTTAACTTTTGTAGTTCCAGATGAAAAGCTGCATTACGGAATACTTTCCTTCACTAATATAAAAACTTTCCGATGTCCTTTTAAATAAATTCTTTGCGATTATGTCCAATTGAAAACGAAGAGAGGTTAAGGTGGGGGGGTCAGCAAATGTTTGATTCACACCTGTAGTCAAAATCAAATTAGATAAAAAAGGACTTTATCTACATGTAAAAGCAGAAATGAAGAGTGCGATGACCTCCCACTAGCCTTCAGCTAAGAAAGAAAAATTGCATGTGCTCCTGCTGGAAAGTGCTGATGCTTCCACCATACATCTGTTACCTCTCACTCACGACTATGACTTCATTCAAAACATACACTAGCTCGAGAGAGGCGTATTTTTATGCCTCTGCTCTGGAAATGGTCATAAAATAGTCATGGGCACTTGTGCTGTGCTGATATGTGTCGTGCCGCACTGGACGACTTGGGTCTTGCTGCTCATGCTATCATCATTGCCTCAGGGGTCAGCCAGAGTGCAGGGATGCTCTTCGGTTACACGACCAGTAAATCGTCACCACATGCAACTTTCGGCACACACCGCACATAAATCTTATACTGAGCATACACACAAGTACACTTTCCATATTTGGGTTTATGTTTTGGATTTACATCCTTGTTTACCTTTTTACCTAACTTCAATTTGATCAGAACGAGTAACAGAAATATGACTTGCAAGCAGGATTTTGATTGCTAAATGTATTATATATAAAACTGTTAGACTGAAAAACTTTAATATAACAGGCAATGATTAGGAAAACAAATACATTAGGACCTCCCATGAGAGGCACATTAAACTACAGCTACATTTACATGAGAGCTTTAATAACCCTTTCATTTGTAATAAAACTTAAATCTCCTTTAAAATGATTAAAACTGTCCCTGTAAACACCCAATTTTGAATGAAACTGATTATTCTGAATGAACCTTAATTGTGAAGTCAGTGGGTGATCAATTCTGATTTTAAATCCGAACTGAATAATTCCTTCATTTTGCTTTTAATTAATTCCGGTCGTTCTGCGCATGCTCTTTCACGTGTCCTGTCGTGATGACGCACATATTCCGTGCTTGTGGGAACAGGATGGCGGCCAAAGCAAGCATTGGTATCAAACTGAGACAAGGTATCTTATCTTAGGGTCTTAGTAGATTTAGAATAATGAAAAGAGTGGATGGATGTAAGCATAAATGATTTTAGTTTTAAATGTTAATATTTTTTGAAGTTGTGACCAAGTTAGACGAGGTTTCCCTGACAGAGATGCTGGAGATTCTGAACTGGAGTTTGTCTTCTTCCGGTAGACGGAAGAAAGTGTGACGTAAATACGATACGACCGCTCCCTGTCCAGTCAGAACTATTCTAAACCCCCAGACCATCAGTGGAATTGAATAAAGGCAAATGTTTTCAATGTTAGCCTCAATTTGGAATTACTATTACCATGTAAATGTGAGGGAAAATTCTTTTATTACAGTCATTTGATTTTGAATACTTAATTCTGAATAAAGAAACATGATGTAACTGAGGCCGATAAGTTTTGATGCACAATTGAACTGTATTAACCACAAATCAGTCAATAAGACGGTCATCTCCGGCACCCAAAATTGCTGGTGTGGATCTTTCATTTCATTTCAGAAATCATGACGCACTTCCTTATTTGAAAAAGTGCTTTTCCTGTATCTCTGAAGTCTGTTGTGCCACCAGGAATTTGAAAAATGTTATGCAGTTTCTTTCTTTCATTGTACACAAATGTACAAAGAGGTAAGCCTTACATATTACATTAATATGAAGTATACATATATATGTATGTATAAATATGTATATATATATATGTATATATATATATATATATATACATATATATATATATATATATATATATATATATATATATATATATATATATATATATATATATATATATATATATATATATATATGTATGTATAAATATGTATATATATATATGTATATATATATATATATTATTATTTATATATTTTTTTAGTTGTACTAGCTTTATTAGTGTGTTTTACATGTCTCCTCTGCCTGACAAAGATGGGCACCATCACTTGCTCCAAGTCATGTCCCGTAAATTAAACTTGTTGCACTTTGCTCACCAACAGAAGCATTGTAGTCACAGTCGCGAGTTGTAGAAGAGTATTAGTATAGTTGTGGTAGTAGTCGCAGAAGAAGGCCTAGTAGTTATTTCTACACAAATACAGACTTCTGAACCCATCTGCTCATCTCGTACAGCAGGTGCATGGCTCGTGAATGAAACAACACAGCCCTAAATATCGAGAAAATGAATGTGCATCATGTTGTCAACAAACATTTAGATAAAGTTGAATACACATGGCTTTTTGCAGTTCTGTTTCTTGATATTCAGCACTCCTGTATTACCCAAAAACTCTGCGTGCAGTGTAATGAGCGAGGGACTCGGCAAGTGAGATGCACAGAGAAAAAAAGCAGTTTAGTGAAGGCGAACAGGGTGTCGTTGACTTTCTGGAACATCATATAAAGGGGCTTCTTTGGACATTAAGAGGGAAAAATTGGGGGGTTTCGGGGCTGCACAATGCCAGTGGCTGACTAAAGCTTTTTATAGGTTCTGAACAGATGTACTATTCTAATACAAATATGTTTTTCAGACACATTTATTCCACAATATACTAATGAGGGCTCAATCCGTGACGTGATGAGTGATTTCCAACATCCAATGGACTCAGCAAATACCAAACATACTCACAACTAGGTAACAGGATCACACACACCCCAACTATCCCGCTACAACAGCCATTAATCAAGGCTGTAACCAGTCCAGTACAACTTAAGCCCCCAGCCGAACATACTTGTGATTGCTTTTCCACCACCGTCATCCCCTTCCCTTTTTTTCTATCTGCTGTCACAGAGCTTCAAGGAGCTGGCTGACAGTTAATACCAGTATCTGAGCTGTCACACATGTTTGTCACTGCAGAAGCAGCGGGGTAATGTAGATGGACAGACACCTGATCTAAGCTCTCCCCTTTAAGACGGCTAAAGCGGGTTGGTTACACAAACTCAAGATTACCAGAGTAGCTGGCCTTGCACAAACTGTGACATGGCTTGGCCTTCGTCTGACCTCTACAGGATCAACTATGACTTCAATAGTTTTCTCTTCTCTAATTCCTTAAACTTGTAGGTTACAAGTCATATTTGGCACTATCTCCTGCAAGATCAAGCTGCCAACACTCTGTGCTTTGGAGGAGGAGATGTGATAAAGAGCTGTGAGCAGCAGGAGAGGCCAGCTGCTCAAGGCAGAAGACACTCCTGGACATCCATCTCTGGTTTCAGGATTCACAGAGTGCTGACAGGTCCAGGTCCCCCAGCACAGACCTCTAGGCTGTAACCACGGATACCAAAACAAACCAAGTGCTGTCACTCAAGAAGTATTTGCTCGACAGAGTCACAGGGGATGGGAGAGCAGCATAGCAAGACAGCAAGAGTGGAACAGCCAGACAACAAGAGTGTGTGTATGTGCTTATAATATGAGATAGGACAACAGATACCATAATACTCGCAGTGCTTAGGTAAGCTATGAGTGAAGTAAAACAAGGACAGGCAAGAAAAAAAAGGAAACATCCAGTCTGTTAACATCATGAAATACACTAAATTAGAACTATAAAATCCCTGCCTTTGTGAGGTAGACAAGTACCAGACAGTAAAAGTGTGGTTGACCAAAAGAAAAGCTGGTGTTGGTTTTGTGGAAGAGCAAATCAAAAGCTTATTCTGAATGGATGTGACGAACACTAAACACAATTACTGTATTGTATGAATTTGCATCTATGAGATAAAATTCAATTATTATTTTTTAAAACTAACACAGAAAAAGTGTAAAATCTGACAGAGCAATCTCAACAAGTTCTCGAAGTTTCAAGTCTTCAATCAAGAGATGATCACAAGGTCCAAGAACATGTTTTCTTTCTCTGAAATCGACCAGTTGATCGTTAAATTTAAGAGAAAACTTGAGCAAAATCTAAAGACGGCCTTTGATCCATGACTTCACACAATATGATTAGTACTGTTTACTTTTGACGGTGATGGGCCCATCCTTGAATTCAAGTGGGTATTTGAGCAAAGTTTGATGAATATCTCCTTATATGTTCCTAAAATATTGCATTTACAACCAAGATAACAAAGCTGGTTTAACTTGACCTCTTGATCTCTAAAGTGCATTCCCTTTATCAAAAAGTCAAAGTAGACTTTTGGGTAAAGTTTAAAAAAATCACTTAATACTACCAAGACACTGCATTCACATGATCCCATTTACAAGCAAAGCATGACCAAAAGCCATTATAACCTTTACCTTTGACCTCAAAAATCTGATCAGTTCAACCCATTGTCAAGGCGGGTTTTAGTTTTCCATGCATCCTGAGTGCATTATCAGCGTCAGCTAAAAACTAGGCTGACCTCACTGAATCCCAACTGCTTGTGAGCACAGATGCACCACATAGAGGACGGCAGCAGATTGATGAGGTGCTGTAGCAGGTTTAGTTCCTTTCTCCAGTGGTTCTCACATTTATACCTTGGTCGCTTTGTTTTGATACAAAACACAACATGTCCGTTTCTCCACCTCTACAATGGAGACACTTGCTGTGCTGTATGTAAACGGGAAACAGTACAAACTCAAATATTTCAAGGATGCAGTGTTGACTGCAGGCGTGTTATGCTGCATGGTTAGGACACTGGGACAGTTATATAAAAACACCTTTACCAGTGTAGTGAAATTGACTCACAAGCAAGTGATGATGAGACAAATGACCTTAACTTTTAACATCAGGAGGTCTCATATTTGTGTCATGGTGGATATTTGTGAAAAGTTAAAGGAAAACTTCTTAGCGTTCACGAGAATGTGTTTAGAATTACCAAAAATATCTATTCAAAAATCTATCCAACTACCTCCTTGAATCCAAATAGACACTTTTGCAAAGCTTATGCGTGAAATAAAATGAAAATTACCTGAGGTGATCAAGAGATATTGCAGACCACAAATGTATTCAAATCAAGCATGAGTCAGAGCAGACTTTAGGGCAGGACATTATAGAAAAAAGAGACGGAATAGAGACTAAATAATCAATGATAAGAACCTGTTTAAGGCATGACAATAACTAACAGATGAGTAAAATTCAAAGGAAATTGAGCATATTAACCACTAAATAAGAAAAGGTTTGCCATCACTTCCCTCAACATACTCAGAGTTTCTTGATCTGCATCCTTCATATAAAAAGCTTCCCCAAAAATGTTCTGTTGTATTATAGATTCTATCTTGTGGAAGAGAACAAGTAAGAACATGAAGAAAACGTAACCCCAAATCATGTTTCAGAGGAAGACTTTTCTACAGAGGATAAACATGTGAATTATTTAAATTTTCTACCTTGGAGTATTCAGGGCTTTCTATTAGTTTTACACTCTGGCATTGATTTCCCATAGAGGCAAAAAAAATAGATGTCTAAAAGCTTATACACAAACACTGTTTGGATAAATGCTCCTGAGAGCTAAAGTCAGATCCAAGAACCAATGTTGTAGCTTAAAAGCTCTGGCACATTGAGGTAAAGTATGTGCTATAGTAGAATGTGTGTCTGGGAGAAAACCTGCCAGCCTGGTAGGATGATTATGTGTTAGAGGAAATTACCATGCAATTTTATGGATCACATGTTTTTCTGTCAAGATGTGCCTCTGTATACAAGAGCGCTATTACACTCATATCGTTTTCCTTTCAGTCCATAATTGCTATTTTTCCTTGGATGTAAACCTGGCAGCAGTGTGATGGAAGTCGAATGTTTATGTGCTTCCCATCCCTCAGTCTAATTGCCTGTGGTGTTTCTGCCTGCAGCAGAATCAGAAATTTAAAGGTGTGTCCACCTTTATGAATGGGCACACAAATAATCTCTCTGCTGAGGGTGTCACTATCCCACTCACGTAAGTGTGAGTGGCCTTTATAAGCCTGGGTCAACAACTTCCATAACCCAGTGATGATAGCTGCTCCTTGCTCATTCTTTTATTGATACATATTTGGCACTTGAAGGCTGTTTTGATCCTGAAACAAAAGTGTACCTTTAAAAAATAGATGCAGTCATTCGTACATATGATCTTTGCCTGGGTGGATACAACCAGACAGTGTGCAGTCACCCTCTAGTAGCCACACTTTTATGACAAGTCCCTGTTGTTGTAACAAGTGCAGAATGTTGATTGGCATTGTCTTGCTGAACTAAGCAGGGATGTCCCTGAACAAAAACACTGCTTGGATAATTGTAGCTGTCAGCATTAATGTTGCCTCTACAGATGTGTAAGTTACCCATGGCATGGGCACTGGCACACCCCCATACTTCAAGATGCTGACTTTAACACTTCACGTGAATAACAACCTGGATGGACCTTTTCCTCTTTAGCCTTGAGGACACGACATCCATGATTGCCAAAAACAATCTGAAACGTGGACTCTTCAGACCACAGCAGACTTTTCCACTTTGCATCAGATTTTCTGGGTGTTGTTGACGTATGGATGGGTTTTGCGTAGGAGAATTTTAACTTGCACTTGTAGAAGTACCAACAGAATGTGTAAGTAACACTGGTTTGTTTAAGTGTTCCTAAGCCGACATGGTAATTTCCCTTACAGAATGATGATGGTTCCTAATGCAGTGCTGCCTGATGGATCAAAGGTCATGAGCGTTCAGTGTTGGTTTTTAGTCTTGGTGTTCACATGTGAGATTTCTCTGGATCTGTTGAATCTTTTCATATTTTGGACTGTAGATGATTAAATTCACATAATTCCTTGAAATTCTACATTGAATAAGAATACTCTTAAACATTTAATGTATTTGCTCAGATAGTTGTCCACAAAGTGGTGAACCTCACTCCAAACTTACACAGTCTGTTGTTGCCCCTGTCCCAGCTTTTTTGGAGTGTGTTGCTGGCATCCAACAAACAATGAAGTTTATCAGTTTGAAACAGAAACTCTGTCTTTATATTCAATTAAATAAAGGTTAAAGGGGATTGCAAATCATTCTATTCTTGTTCCATCTGCACTTTGCAAAGTGTCGAAACTTTCTAAACTGTATTTGGAGTTTGTGCAGTGAGTCTTGTAAAATACACCATAATCAAACTGACAAGGAAAGAAGTTGTACTTAAATTGCTATCATTATGGATGTCTCAGAAAACTCACAGCAGGCAACATTTAGTTTCAACTCCCTTGTCATCTACCATGTGTACTGAATCTAAATTGTGTTTGACAATGTTGCGAGAGTGGAGATCTACAATAAGAGTTCTTCATGTGTGGGTCTTTCATGATTTTGCAAATTGCTAAAGATTAGGGCTAAACATATTCTTATAATGTTTCCTTAAATGAAGATAAATCAAAATTGCATTACTTTAGTTATAATGTTATTGAAAATGTTAAGTGATTTTAAAAATAGATTTTTGTTTGTAACTAATGGGCCTGTGTACACAGCAATTAGGGTAACAAAACATAGACTAACAATTAAGGTAATAAAACAGAAGTTCTTTTAACATCCAGGATATCTGGTATACTGATTAGGCAGGCCGGTTCTGTGGTCAGCATGAAGCCGGACCCTCTGGTGACAGTGACAGAGAAGAGGACAATTGACAAACTGCTGGACATTACAGACAATGCTGGTCACTGTCTGTCCTCCCAAGTGCAGGACCAACAGACTGAGAAACACTTTGTCCCTCAAGTCATCAGACAGTCCAACTCTTCACGGGGGGGATGAGGAGTAACAGGGAAACAGAGGATGGGAAGATCAGTAGCCAGCTAGTAGCCATATATTTTTATATTTTCTTCTTCTTTACACTTATCTATATTTTTATAGATATCTGTTTTATATATATATATTTTGGGAAACTGAAACTGGAATCCTAATTTGAGGGAGTTCTACCAAGGGGATTTAAAAAAGTTCTATCTAATCTAATCTAATCCAGAACAATATTTTCTTGAACCCTATTTTACATCCTTATGTGTGCAAGCATAAGACATCCATTCAATACCTGATGACCTCCTCCACCTTTACAGTGACTGAGCCAGCTTCTGCAGAGAAAGTCACAGCTATAACATTTCTTGCGAACACTACATGATCAACAAAATAACACTGCACAGGAAGCATGTTGTGGTGAATGCCTGTGCCTGGGTTTATTGTCAGAAAATTAACTGTGGAGCTCCAAATACAGTTTATGTTGCATACATAGAAACAACACCATTCCCTGCCCTCTCTACCTCTTAGAAACAAAAAATCAATGCAGCTCAGTTATTGACATGATCACCCCTCTCCCTTTCTGCTAATAACTATCTTTAAGAATATAGTAGTAGTGGAAGACCATCCAAAATTAAGGGGTCCCTTCCAAAACTGAAATCCTGACTTAACCCTTGCACCCCCGATGTAGAAGTAAAATGTCTCAGCAATCAAGCAGCCTTGAAGAAGCTGTAGATTGAGATAATTGCTTCCAAAAGGGTAAAACAGTGCTGTGAAAGACTCTGTGGACATCATGCTACACATCGTCCCAACCCTCTGGAGAAGAAGAGGGACAAAGGGAGAGAGGGGAGCCTATGCACACAGGCTGCCCTTGTAAATAAAATATGTTGTCCCTTTCGAAGCTGCCAGTGATATTGAGCTTTATTGGTTTTGCTGTGCCTGGATGCTATGTAAGTGAGAGGATCTGAGATTTTAGACTGATAGAGTGAAGTAAGAAAATCTATAAAGGGATTGGCTTCCTGAAGGCGGGGCTGAAAGAGAGGTACCAATGAAGAGGCAGGGCAGAGAGAGTGAAGTTGTCTGATGAAAACTGAAAGTGAAAAATTGTTCTGTCTGACTGATTATTTTCAATTCCAATAGTTCATAAGGCCTGTAATTCTACATAAACACAGAATATCTTCGAAACATATTACGTAAAAGCATTACTTTATGACTTCAAGGAACATTTTTCTTGGGAAGGTCACTAAAGATGGGGATAATGCACGCTTCTCTTCCTTTCTCCCTTCTCTTCCAAACATGTCAAAGCAGCTGCCTGAGACACTGGCTAAGATGGCAGAGAAGCAACAAAACTCCCGGTTAACTGCAAAGTACAAAGCAGAGGAGTTTCTCAATGACTTTCATGTGTCAGGTAATCAAATGTTCTGCAAATTTTGTCAACATACTGCTGACTGGACCTGTATAGTTTTACATGAGGACCACCTGAAGAGTGAGGGATTATATTTCATTACTTTATACAGTGTCTCTGGGTAAATTTTGCATAAAATACTAAAAACTCAATTTGTCAAAAATTTAAACAGAAAAAACGAAATGTGAGAAAAACTAAAAGGGAATTAAGGAAAAAAACACTGATTCTATTGGGCCATATTTATTACCATCTTAGTTTCAAATCTGTAACTGACTAAAACATTGCTTTTTGACACAATCAATCCAAAAACTTTTGTGCAAAAGTTTATGGTGTATGCTTTATGTTTTCCCTTTCCATCACAATTGCAATGTGTGAGGACAACAATTATGTCCCAGAACATGTCATACATACCATGACATACCACACAGCCACTTCTTTGTTGGTGAACAGTTGCCTATACTGCCAGATTTCTTATTGCGACCATGAAGAAATAATTTAAGTCTGACAAATATCAGCCTCAGAGAGGAAGAAAAAGAAGAACTGATCACTGTGCAATCACATCAACACGACACTTCAGGCAGGTGCTCAGATCTCAATTGATTTGGCGAAGCACCCAGGGCTGGGTGGGTATTATAATTTTTGTGTTACTCCTGTGAATTCACACACCTAGTATTAAATTTCTAACCTGTCAGACTTTTGAAAACATGAATTCTTTATTAGGTGCAGATTTCAAGTGTTACACAGTTGTTGGTGATTTTATTTTTCAGGAACTGATACATAGAAATAGACACAAACATACAGCTAAGGTGTTGTAACATGACCTAAGAGGCTTTTCTCATGAGTATGGTGTGCCTTGTATGATCTTAAGTGTCCAATGACCAAAAGCAGTGTTATGGTGATGCGGCTCTATGGTCACAGTATATTCAGCAAGAGTATAGAAGTGTTTCAAGACCATACAATGAGAATGCCCAGAGCCATGATTTAGTGGTGTAATGGAAAAGGAGAGAAAATACTAATGGGCTCTTAAGGCACATTGATATTCTGTTTCTCTCACTATTCAAAGAAATCTCAAATGGCGTGTTCATAAAAATGTCAAGAGCAAAAGCCTATTCGACAGATCTTCTGTGCATTCTAGTGGGGGTTGGCGAAGTGATAACAAGGCGAGGTGATCTAAAAATACTTTGCACATAATGGAAATAATTACAAGCATAAGCACCCCATATTGCAACATCTCTGAATGCAGCCTGAGGTCTCTATCTCAGGCTTTCCTCTCCACTCTGTGGTAATAAAATGGTGCAGGATTGTTGACAGTGGGAATGCTCTCTGCACAGAGACTTTATAGCAGCTGTCTGCTCTGCTGAGGGCCGGGATGAGCCTGCAGAGGTGAATGAATTACTGTGGCTCACACAGTGAATGTCACAAATGTCATTTAAAACTTCTGAATGTCACAGAGACTGTTGGGCTGACTGCTAACACCTCAGAGCACCATGACGTCTATAATCCTGCTGTTCAGTTGCCACCCGGTATCCCTGGTTTTTAAATATCAAATCAATATCATAATTGTTAGAAGGCTATCATGTTTTTTGTTATGCCAAAAGGAAGGCAGATGATCATTTTAAAAACCCTGAATGTACTATTTGAAGAAATAACACTGGACTGGAAAGGCCTTGCTGAATACAATGTAAAAGGGCACCAAAAACAAAGGTAGCCAGTTCTCATCTCATATACACAGTTACCTGAATCAAGAGAGCTCATTACTTGCAGCTCAAATGCTGAGTATTTGTCTTGTCTTCGGGTTTGAATGTTTGGCTCTATCTAGACCTCTAACAGAGTGGTGCAGGGATGACCTATCATTGCCTGCCAGCCTAAAAGTTAGCGTCATTCCAGCCTCCCTGTCTATAAGCATATGGGATATTTCACTGTTTTCTTGGGTTGTTGCAGATAAAAAAAAGTCTGAGGCAAAATTGCATGAAACTTGTCCAACTTGTTCAGCACAACGATCTCCAAAAACGCACTTAGTTTTCACAAGTTTTTTGGCTTTAACCTGTAAAGCATGGTGGTTAGACTTAGAAGCAGCAACCACACTCCCAGTATGTAACGCCATGTTGCCTTCTTGTTTAAGAATTTGTGCCAGTGGCTTTGTTGGTGCCAGTGGCTTTGGCATTGATGTATGTATTATGGCTATCAAAAAACCATAAGAAAAAGTTGCAATAGGTTCCACAGCATTTTTTGTTAGGATATTGCAGCAAACATCCTTTTCAAAACACAATAAAGTTTCAAAATTCAAAAGCAGGGCTCAGTCAGATTTTGCTGCAAAATGATGAGTTCAAATTTCATGTATATTTTCTCACCAAAGGCCTTATTTCAGGCTTTTATCCCAAAAGATATTCTAAAATCTCTCAGACTTTTGGCCGTGGGAACTTCCCTGTTTTGGACTCATGCCTGCACAGCTCTATTATGCACTCGATCATTACAGCTATGCTTCATGTATCACTGGATTTTTATCGAAAAAGACAAAGTAATCAGAACTACAAGACTAGGAGTTCAAAGACTGCAATTTTATTAATTCAAAGTTAATTAGATCAAATTGAGAAACATCTTTCCTTAATAGAGTGTAAGCCCTAGATTACATTTATCTTTGTTTGTGTTTAAGACTAATACAATTAAAAATGGCAACAGTTCGGCATTAATTAGAGTTCTGATCAAATCCAAATGATCTGTTTAATTTGCTGGGGAATTCTTGAAAGTGTGAACATCCTACAAATACTGTTTTGAACATTTTAATCACTCTGAGAAAACAAATGAGCAGATCAGTACCTAAAACAAGGAGGGTTTGAAATGGCTCCAAAAACACTTTGTAATTCTCATGATATCTCTGCAACAAGAATGAAAGGGAAACAATGAACCCTTTCAGCTCAACAGAGGAAATCAAACTACTACAAACACTACAGACAATAATTATTCTTTCATCTGGCTTTAGAATTGCACACATTAGAGAGGATAATGTGAGCTTAACGCCCATCTGACTGTGTCTTATCATAGACCAGCTTTAAGTCTGTGTTTGTTAAGTCAGTCATCCATCAAGGAGAAGGACAGGTTGTAAAAATCATAGAGGAAATTGATCAATTTGTACAAAAAAGGAAAAAACATACATCCATGAATCATCCAGAAGTCACAGATTCATCCATCCTCTATCGATCCGTCATCAGTGGATTCATTCTTGCATCCATCAGATATCTTCCCATCTTATATCCCATCATATATCCATCCAACCCTCCTTTCAGCTTTCCATCCATATTCCATTTAGCCGTTCCACATTGATAAATCTGTCTGTCACCCAGCTATCAATCCATCCATGTGCATCCATTCATCTAACATCGATGAAGCACAGCTGCATAGACTGTGGGCACTGGGTTGCCTGCCTGCGGTCCAGACATGTCTGCTATGAAACTGTTTGACACATTATAAAACACAAAACATGACAACAGATACCCAGATTTTTGAGCAACTGAAGCTATACATGAGGTAAACTTGCAAAAGATTTTCACATACAAAGGTTTCACTGTTAGTGTCCTCAGTTTCCAAATGCTGATTGAGCATATCAAAATGAAAACTGATTTAACACAGATTTAACACGCCCATGTCCCAACCTTTTTCAGGCATGTCACAGCCTGTTGAGTGACTATGCAAAAAAAAAAAAAAAAAAAAAGGTTCATAGTTCGCACATTGTGCGTGTTCAATTGAAAATAGGTAATTTTATTCTGTTTATATTTTTATATTTACATGTTGCACAATGTCCCAACTTCATTGGAATTGGGTTTGCATGATCGCTGTGATTTAGGCTGAAATCACGATTATTTAGCACATTTATTCATTGTTTGTGTGACATCTGTGAAGACCTTTAAAACAATGGAAAATATATAATATTGCACTGAGATGCAGCTTCAGCATAGTAGCAAATTTTGCAAATTATTTTTCTTTTTAGAAAATAAATAATAGATTTGAATTATTATGAATTAGTAAATTGGGCTGATAACTGCAGAGCAATGTGCTTAACTTAATCATTGATATTTTATGAAATTAGCATGTTAATTCATGCTTTATTTCACAGGTTATATATGGTATAAATGTCTGTTATATCTTTCCAGAGGTGATTTGACTCGTGTTTAAGGTTCTCAGTAATTTTCTTCAATGAAACGATCAAATTCACATTAAAACATGGATCTAACTGACATACAGGTACATAACCTGCAGGGAAGGAAATAATTGCTTAAGCGCTTTGTATGTCACCATTTTTTAATCTAAAACTGATGTTTTGTTGTGACAAGAGTTTATAAGAAACAAAGGGAAAGCAGGATACAACTTTGCGTGTTACAGGAGTTACACCAACTTCTAGGGCCCCTATAAAATCTGCAATCACGGAATTGCGGACAGAATCACGGAATTGGACATTAAATGCAGAATTCAACATAAATAGAGAGTATCATGGAAATGACCATCATTTTATGTAAAGGGTTTTTTTTGGACTAAAAAGGAACAGAGCAGAAAATGCTCCAAGGGGGACACTAAGGCTGCGGACAACACACTTCACTTTCTCTCGCCTTCATCTACCCCTCACTAAGGATTTCAGCATATTACGCCTGCCACTTGAGACACCAGCTGACCCTGTGTTCACACCAAAAGTGATCTTAGTGTCCACTGTGTCTAGATGTCACTCACTTTCAATGATCGCTGATGTTGAGGGGTGAAGGGGGTGATGAACGCCACAATGCAAGTGACTCTGGCAAACTCAAGCAGCATGTAAGTTGGCAAAGACGCTACAAAACTTCTGGCTAAATTCTAAGTACAGGGCATAGCAGTTTCCCAATGATTATGTGTTAGGAGATAATCAAGCAAACCCTCTATCCATTCAGTTATAAACCCGTCCATCGATCTGACCATCCATACATCTAACAGAGAGTGGAACAACTCCCCAGTATGGAACAACTAATGGGGCACAAACACACACATTATTCCTCATATGAGAGTACATGCTGTCTGCTGTTTGTGTACATTAACACTGATATTGACAACACCATGAGTAAACTTCAGAGTGATGTGCTTCCTTCCCTGTAGTCAATAATAATCTCAATTAAAACCAAAACATAAGGGAACCATTTCAAATGATACATAATTCATTGATTCCTTGTGTAGGAAAATGCTTGTGTGCATCTGAGTGAGAGTTGTTGAAGGGTAAACCATAAGTCAAAGTCAACATCTCCTTATTCACAATCATTGCAAGTGTTTTACTCCAAGATTCAGAGGCCAAAGCGGCAATCACAGCTCTCTTATCTCGCCATGCTCTTCACCAACGATTAGAAAAAAGTGTCTGAATTCATGCGGTAATTAAAAGTCTGATGGCAAAGACAAGACAAAAAGAGCGAGTTCAGTGTTTTGCCCTTAGGCATGTTAGCTTCCACAATCTTAAACTGGAAATTTTTTGGCTGTGGAGAGTTTTCCCCACAGGCACATCACAGACTTCTCCACAGATCAGGGTTCATCACACTGTGCTCAATCCAAACCTCTGCTAAAACTAGAAGGGAAACGTCATAGAGCAGTCCTGGATCAGTGGTCAGGAGCAGTTTCTGAAGTGTTGGTCATATTACAAGAGCTCTGAACTTCTCAGTGATGATTTAAAGACATTGACTAATCTGACCAGGGAATATCTGAGCACAGTAGTAATAAACTGGAAACTGACAGGTGGATTTCTTATTGAATCAGGACCAAGAGGAAATAAAGTCAATGACAGTGGAAGTGGATTATTTGTGTTAAGAAATGATTTGCTGTGGTGGGTGGATGAATATCTTTACTGGTTTCAAAAACAAAATCTGACAAAGATGTAGAACCCTTTGAAGAAAAATAAATGTCATTGCTTTTGATTCAACATTCAGGACTTTCTGACATAGAAATGTAATATCTTTCTTTTCCACTGTTAAATATTGAAAAAAAAGCAGTGAGACCTGGGAATGAACTAAATCTTGAAAATTGCTGAGTGGTTGCCTTGAAATGAGATTATGTTGAGGACTTGAGTGAAGCTGAAGAAGCTGCTTGACCCTCCTCATTCTGACATTATATTAACTCAACTTAGATGAGGAGGTAAAACCAACTGAAAAACATACTAAAATGGTAGATCGCTTCTATTAATCCAATCGTAAGGCATGAATCATGAAAAATGTATCAACCTTTTCCTCAAAGGGATACAACACTGAGAGTAAGCTACACTGCTGCAGATGGGGTAAAGATAGAGCTGGGCAAAAAAACGATTAAATCGACTAATTTTTAAATATTAAAAATCGAGATTTTTTTTCTTGCCTTAGTCCAATTGTAAGTAGTTGCAATTTTTGAAAAAAACTACAATTCTCATGATGGTCGGCCTTGTAGCACTTTTATAGGCTTGTATTTGTTATTTAAGTAGATTAAATGTTGATCAGAGAGATTCATGCTAATACTGTAAAAATATCTCAGCCCTTTAGTGTTTATGTAGACAAACCTGCCTATGTTTATACTACATAATCAACCTTTTATGACCCAGACTTTGACTTCAAGAGGTCTTCATTCAGACAACATAAAGGCAAAACTTGATTTGTTTCATTTTTATGTCACTGGGAGTTATGTTTCTTTTAGGGAGGGAAAAATCAATTAAAATCATAAATCGAGTGTTGAGGGAAAAAATGGGGGATTTTATTTCCAGGCCATATCGCCCAGCCCTAGGTAAAGCTACTTGAAATTTTGGGCAAAACAAACAAGCAAAAACTGTGTTGAATGTACACTGCACTGAACAAATTTACACTTCTCTACTTTTTCCAAGATCCTTTGTTTTGGTACAGAATCACCCAACTATTTATGCCAGCCTAGCCAACATTTGTTTTAACCTTTAGAGGAGAAGTACCAAAAAGGGGTGTTGCAATCATAACAGTAAAGCATTAAAAACGTTTTAAATACAGTTTACAATATCCACAACATTGCTGTTTAAAAAATTTGCTCTTGCCTTTAATCCAGTAAATCGCTCTTGGCCCCATCTGTAGCAACGTACAGATCAGCTTTAGTGTTGGTTTTCTCTCACAAGGGCAGAGCTGATCAAAATGACTGTGGCTAATGTATTTACAACTACAATGTAAAAGAAGCTCATGAAAAATACTGAACATTTCCTTAAAAACTCTTAGGAAACTACTTGAATCAGTGGTTCTTAAAAGGTGTGTCAGGGCACACTGGTGTGCCTTAATAGTAAACCAAAGCTAATAGATACAGTCATGACCATACAACTAGTTTTGAGTTTTAAGTTACTCTATCAGATATTCAGCAGTGCAAATTTCATAAACATCTGCAAATAATTTGCTTTAATAATCCCTTATGAAACCACATAGGCAACATTATCTTTACAGCTCAGAGAAAAACTGATGAAGAAAATATTTTCCATAATTATTTTTATTTTATGCAGTTATTTGTGAAACATTATTTGGTGTAAGGAGATACACGTAAATATAAACAGATTGATAATGTAATATACAGCATGTTTTAGAGACCATGAATATGAATTTGGTGTGCTCTTCGGTGTGCTTTGGATAAAACAAGTCTTAAAACCACTGCCATAATTTGTTAATCAAAAGTCACTTTCGACTAAATCTCTTTCTCAGTTGACATTTAAAATCCAAAATCCGTCATCAGTGAATGATAAATCTTCATCTGTGTTTTTCAGACAGGAGATTCATCCTGACAATAATCCTTAAAAATGAAAGAACAGTTTGATGTCCCAGATAAAGCCATTTTAAAGAAGATAAAATCTCACCTCAGGCTGTGCAGTGTTTTGAGCTTTATTACAATAGTCAAGGAGGATTCACAGCACACAGAGAGCCCTGCCAGCAGTGACATTTATTCTGCTGTTGAGAGCAGATACTCAGAAGGAAAGGATATTATTGATGTCAATGTGAGTCAGGACTACAGATGCAACTATACATTTAGCCCCTGGTTCAACATGTTTTTTTACTCTTTTTGTTTTGTTAAGGTTTTCTGTTCTGCTTGGTTCTGACAACCCCAAGCAAAAGGGTTCTTCTTTTAGTTTGGATCACAATTGTTGGCATTTTTGGCATATTTTAGAGAATAAGGAGTTGTGTATTAAGAAGAGAAAGGCAATTCTTTATTCATAAGCTTTTTCCATTAAATTCCGGAAAAGAAAACAACCCTTTTTTTCCATTTACATTCTTTTTTCAATTGATAAATACAATAAAACATAATAATAATAATATTAAAAAGATACATTATACAAAATCCATCTTTATTTTGACATCTTGCAACTTATTTGCCAGAAATCTTACAAATTTCATCACCAAAATCCTGTTCTAATTCAATAGTTTTGACAGAACTGCTTTCTCATGAAATTAGGGCTGGGTGATAGTAAATTGATATATTATTAATATCATTATCATTGTCTATTTATTTTTTTTATTTAAACTTAAAAAATCTTTTTTTTGCTAACTTCATGATTTATTTAGATAGACCGACCAATCAGAATTATAGAGCCCATTTTCAAGGTCGCTGTTACCAGGTTACCCAGCAGAACAAGTCCTGTGTCTGTTGTATTTTTAAGGCCTTTAGTCAAAAGGTGTGACATTCAGTTTGTTTTGATGCTGATATTCCTGGAGTTATGCAGCCCCCTTCAAAAACTGTGCACCAGTGATATGATAAATTTATGTTGTATCACAGGACCCATGAGGCCCCACAGCCATATTGATCAGCTCAAACATTACCAATATATTCAGGTTTTGTAAATGCACAATGATCTTGTGTCCCTACCCATGGCGTATATTCAAAGAACGGCTGTGCTCCCTTGTATTGCTGCGCCTCCGAGTAAAATGTGTCCCAAAGTGTTACACCATGCTCCAAATTTAGTGCACTGCGGGGAATCAGGTTACTTAACACAGATGTTGAAAATGATCCTTTACACAATGCATCATGATGAGGATGTAGACGAATCTGAATATACAGAAACAGCAATTGACTGATTAATGTATAGCAGAGGCTGCCGCTAGACTGTAGCATTAGTTTTGTTTTTGAGAGGGACAATCAAGTGAAATTAAGCTAGAACTATAAAATGTATTTTGGTTTACCATGAAATAAACATTCTGTTTAAAATAATATCGAAAGCACATCTAAATCATAAAAATGAGTTACAATTTTCTCACTGATAAAACAGTGCATGTGCAGTGATGTCTAAACACAAGAAAGCCATCCATTGTGGCAGCGTGATGCACCTTGATATACAATCAGATGGAGTCATTAACTGAACAATCAAAAACGGATTGGATTGTGCGTCTAGCAAAGATGCAAAGCTCTCACTGAAAGTAAGAGAATCCTCATCTCTGCATGTTTACAGAGCAAATACAGAGAAATGCAATACAGCTACTTGTGCATAAAACTAAAACACTACATTCCTGAGTTGAATACTGAACTGTGGGCACTGTAAAAACACTGCAGCTCTAATCAGGGCTTATTTCAAGTCCAATTTTTAAATTCTAACATTTATCACAGATCTGCGTAGGACAGAAATGGCCTGATTTAAGCTTTTTAATCACCTCTAATGCTTTAAACACTTTCAAAAAAGTCCCAGCCCTGAGTTTGACATTAGTTATTGGGCGTAGGATGTCTTGGACCAGCACAAAAGTCTTTTTAAAGTGCCATTGCATTGAAGGTTTTCGAAAAAAAAAAATCCTACTCATCCCCTTACTCAAGTCAGTGAAGCGACTCCTGTCTACAGACTGATGGGAGTCAATTGGCGAAGTCAGATGTGATAACTGGCAGTTGGCTGCAACAGCATATATAACACTCACAGATGAATCCAGGCTGAAAAATAAATGAAACCATATGAGAAGCAGTAGAGAGACTGTTTTAATATGGTGCTGTCAACATCTTTACTCATGGATACAGCTGTTTATTTTCCTGTGAGGCCGAGGCGATGCATCCACCTCTCAAGAAGCTCGTCTTAAGAATGTGTTTACCAGAAAACAGGGGAGAAAAGGAGATAATCTGACTCACAGAGTGTTGCAGCATTTATGTCTAAATGAATCTGTAAAGTTATTCTGATCTATAAAATGACTTCCATGCTTAATGCTCTGACTCATCTCGAGTGGTGTTGCATTCAGCAGATAAACTTTAGAGTTAGTAATGAAGTCTGCACTCAGTGATCATGAGCGCAGTGGAGCATGTGGTGATTAATGAAATTTAGTCAGGTTCGAGATAATAATGCTGCCATGGAGCAGGCATAAAAACTAAATGAGAAATGCCTATGTGAGTCAAAAGCTCATTAGTATCAAGTCTGGATGAAGTTTGAACAGTGACACCACAGATCTGTGAAATCTGGGCTCTATTCCCACCAAAACAGGATCCAATACAACAGGCCTTGTGCTACCCAGTCTGCTTCAATCTACTTTCCAAGATCCTCCAAAGCAAACAGTTTGGGTGACAGCTGAACTTTCACTCTTTTCATTATGAAAAGAAGCTTCATTTACACAGTTTGAGTGTGAGACCGTGAGCCAACAGACACAAAGTTTACAGCTCATCAGGGGACGGAGATGAAGTGAAAACTTTGGACCACTCTCACAGGGAGAGTGTTAGCTTCAGCTTTCAAGTGTTCATTTACACCTTGTAGTGTGAATGTTGCGCCTAAGCAGAGTGACACAACATTCATGCTGAGTTTCATTTACAGTGAGTTAAAATCATGTCAGCATCAGTTCAACAAGTCCTCCTACCAGAACAGGTTCTGCAAATTTCACAGAGCTGTTGCCGTTGTCGGTCAAACAAACTTCATCGAGCCAACACAATCCTGAGGAAAGGTCAAATTAAGTCACCATGCAGTGCAGCAAGAGCCTGATTCACAGTCTGCAACCATGCAGATCATCCAGAATGACTGAGCTTGGACTGTTGAGGCACTGCCCAATTAGTGCTCTTTGAAGAACATGACTCAGAAGGAGCCAATAGTGGCTGAAAGCCTGTTAAACAATGGCTGGTAGAGCAAAGGAGAGAATGGATGTAGTCTGCTATAGTAGCATTTTATCAGAACTGGACAACATGTCATGATACAAAAAAACAAAGAACACAGAAAGCACTTCTCAACGCAAAAAATACATTTTCACTCCTCTCCAGATGGGTCTTGGCAGGAGTTTGATTTACAAGTTGGCTCTCTTGGCAGTAGCATCCACCCACCATCATCTGATTGTCTGTGATGAGTGTGATGGGCAAAATGACGATCCAGTCACCTTTAAGATGACTGCTGTGTAGCATCCAATGTTACTAACATGACTAAAAGCATGTTCTGCTGTCATTTTTGTGTTGTTGGAAACTGAAACCACAGATCTTCTTGTTCCCTAGTATATCTGCAATAAAAGTTTGCCAGTTATTGCCATCAGAAGGATTATTCAGAGACCAAATTGCTTCATGTAACTAGCACCAAACACGTATAAGCTACAGACTGGGCAGATCACAGATACAGAGGAGGGAATTTTTAATGGGGGTTGAGCTGGCCGCTCCAGGACCTGGATATTATACTCCTGCAGCCGAGTTGTTGCCCCGGATGTCTGCAAGGGGCATTATCTTGCTCAGACATTGAGTTCTGACCTTGATGGAACAGCACAGGTGCAGAAGGGACGTGTGGGTTTAGAATGCCTCAATACTTGGCAGAGTTCAATGTGAGACAGTGAGATGACCAACACCAGCAGCACTCATGCATTCCCAAACCATGACACTGCCTCAACCATGTTTCATGACTGCTACAGTACATGCTGGAGATGATGTCTGATCCTTTGCATATCCCAACATGAGCTATACATGAAACTGGACTCATACAACCACACAATCTTCTGCCAGTTCCTGTCTGTCCAGTTTTTGTGTGCATGGGCCCAAGACACCAGGCTAACCTCTGCAGAGGCTCACTTAAAGTCATTGGGCATTTTTCCTTGTCTGTGTGGATCAGGCTGCTTGAGAAACCCTTGGATGCACAGATCTTGTCTGGTCCTCCAAGCTGTCACTTTGTTTGTATTTCTGCAGAGTGTCTCCAGCAGCTGAGTGACTGCATCTGCACTTTCTGGGCATTTGACGACAGCTCTAACTCTCCTGGCTGATAATCTGTATCTTCAGGTGTGCTCTAGTGTTCATTGTTTTAGTCATTTTTGTCCCTAAAGAAATTTTAAAAATGTTATTTAGACACAAAGCATGTCAACATCACTGAAAAGCACTGCCTTAGTAACTAGTTCATCAGTGGTGCCAAAATTACACAGACCTAACTTTTCTTATGTATTTCTAGGGAACCAATCAACTTTTAGTTTTTAAAACCTTTCTTTGGATTTGTTTAGTGTTCTGACTGTGACTGAACTAAAAGACATTTCACTTGGATAATTGTGAATTTTAATCAACTTGATCACCAATGCATAGGCTGCAAACTTTATTCCACTGCTGTAAGTTATTTGTGGTGGTCACTGGGAAACTGTTTAACATCTCCATTTATCAGGACCTTGAGAAATTTTTATTTCATACAACAAATAATATTGCTTTATCATTTTTACACAATACCATTCAGGCCTACTTAGCACTTATGCTAGCATGCTAAGTGTCTGAAAATCTAAAAGGGACAGAAGAAAAAAATATAAATTTTCAAGGAGCTGTACATTTTTTCAGCAGCATTTTTTTAGAAAGGCATATTTAAATAAATGCAAATTACTTGGATAAATGTCATCTTTTATTAATGTTTCACATTTAAAAGAATACAAGCTTCTGAAAACTGGCACAACTCAAATCCAGATGGCACCAATCATTGTGCAGTTCCTTCTAGGGCTGCAACTATCAATTTTTTTTGTAATCGAGTACTCTATCGAGTATTTTGGTGATTTATCAAGTAATTGGCTGTGTCCGAAATGGCATACTAACGTACTACTCATACTAAGTGTGACGTCAAAATGAGTATGTATTGTGTTCACACTGGATAGTATGAAAAGATTGAGTGTGCGAGAAATACCCGGATGTATACTATATTGGAAAAAAAAAAATGTTCAGGATCTCAAATTCCATATGCGAGGTGGGCGTACTACTCACACTCAACCGCCCCATAATGCATTGCGAGCCCCATAATGCATTGCGCCATACACGACCGACCGGCATTCAGCTAAAAATCGGGCACTAGCAAACTTCCCATTTTCAAAATAAATGCGTCTTTTATTATCTCCTTTTAGTTCTTTCCGAAATGTCGAAATGAAATTTGTATCTGTGTGTTTTATGGCTCAAATGACCACATTTTGGTATTCTACGTGGTGACTTTCTCGCCTAAAATGCTCTCTGAACTTTCAAATGTGGTGAATCAACAGAGATATTTGATAGCCTGGTGTGCTTCTGATTTTTTTCGTCAGGGGTTTGCAATGCATCATGGGAAACTTAGTAGTATACTACAGTGTGAACGGTTGGCATTCTAATCATACTTCTAGTATGTAGTATACAGTATATACACAATGGGTTTGTAGTATGTAGTATGTTAGTATGCCATTTCGGACACAGCCATTGTATAACGGATACATTGAGCATGCTGCATTTTTTTACACTGAATGTCTTTGGCTTTACTGAAAAGCATCAATAACAAACACAACAGAAAATAAGCCAGGTCTCTAAAATGAACATTTAAAAAAGAAAAAAAAAAAAAATCAGGATTCCATGTCAAATTCCATATTTTTCTATTGGTAAGAAGCAGTTCCTAAA
Source organism: Scarus forsteni (assembly GCA_036419115.1). NCBI lineage: Eukaryota > Metazoa > Chordata > Actinopteri > Labriformes > Labridae > Scarus > Scarus forsteni. Next base: position 171,385 of record JAZDUH010000182.1, read on the forward strand.
TGCTCACAACAAGATCTGCAGATTATTTAGAACAATTAAGTCTTATTTTCTAGAACAAAACACTGGTTTTGAATTTTTCTAACTTACTTTGGTGCTTTGAGCATCACAGGACTTTTGCCGTGTAGTCTAGCTATACCAGAGAGAAGACGGACATCTCTACAGCTGACATCCCAAATATATACAACTCATATACACAGTAAAAACCTAAATGGATAAACAGGCCTTTCAGTTATAATGGTAACTGTCTCTGCAATGAGCACTAAACCAGTTACAACTAATCAAATGATATTGATATTTACCTTTATGCAATGGTGTAAATATTTTAGAACTTTTACATTTGTTTTGTTTTTATTTTTTATGTAGTTTTATTTTTCTCTGGGTCGTGTCTCGCTTATGAAGTATTTTTTTATTAGTTTGGTTATTTCTATTTTGTTTTTAATCATGCTTAGTTCTTGTTGCTATATTTTTGCCTTTTCTGCTTTAGCCATGCTAATTACCATACTGATGATCTTATTTATCTCAATTTATTAGTAGGCCCAAATGATGTCATACTCGGATACCAAGATAATTCAACTCGTTAAATTACATTTATTTAATATATGAAAGGATGCTTGACACCTGCGTCCTCTACTTACTGTCACAAGTTAAAAAAAATGTAAATACTGTTCACTGGATTCAGATACAGTGTACTGATCATGTCAGGGACCACTGTGAAGAGGCTCTACAGTCTCCACTCTGGGTTTTGACCTGGAATTGAGCATTACCTCTGAAGTCCAACCCAGATCAGTGTGGTCTGATGAAGCTGGACTCATCTAAGAGAATTTTCATATCCTAACTATCCAGTTATGTTAGTCTGACCTAAATGAATTTGACAGCACCATTACGGAGAGTCTAACCTTTTTACATGCTTTTTAAAAGTCCTGTTTTATTAGTCGAACAGAAATTCAACTTTTTAATTTGCTGTACTTATTTTTGACAAAAAGACCGAAGAGGGAGACGATAAAGTGATAAAGTACAGTGTGCAGTCAGCTCCACCAGAAGGACCTTCTTGACCCAGATAAACTGAGAGTGGATGATATTAGCAAAGAAATTAAAGACGATGACAGCCTTCAGAGATGATCACATTCACAGGGAGAGTGGCCTCCCTCCCTCTCGCGGTCCTTCCTGAAACAGCTATTGATTTTCACTGCCAAAACAAAAGAGGCTCCTCTAAGCCCACAAGGGGCTGTAGTGGTGGAAAGAGTTAAAAGTTTTCAGAGAACTGTGGGAGGGAAAAAAGGAAAAACTTGAGGATATCATGGGTGTGATGTGGAGCAGAGGGACAGAGAGTCGCAGGTTGGTGACCCTGTCAGCTCTTAGCTTGGATGTGCTGAAATCACTGCAGGCGAAGTCACAAACTTAATACTCCAGAGATGATAGGCAAGTGAAACTTTCAGCTCAAAAAGTTTCTCATGTTGTTGCCTTTGGGGATAAAAAAGATTAATATTTGGTGGAAAGTTGGCCTAACTAAACTTTAGTGCGTGACAAAATGAAGGGTCAACGTGAGATTTAGGACTGTGGAAAACGTTGAGCTTTTCATTTTGTTTGACAGCAATATCTTTGTCCAACACTGACCATTTTTATTGTTTAAGAAAAACAATCAGATTGTGTTTAGATGACATCATCCTGCTAGACTCTTAAAAACAAGATATTCTTTTACATGCTATCCAAAGCCAATCAGAGCCATCTATGACCTAAAGCAGTGGTTTTCTGTTCATGTTCATTTTCATTTACTTAACCAGATAACAACTGACAAACTATGGTATCACTTTTCAGAATCTGACATTAAGCATGCTGAAGAAAAACGGATGTTTTTCTTAATGCACCTGAACACATTGTAATGACAGTCCATTTAAAGCTGTCTGACATTTTGTTGACCTGACCTTGAACGTTTTATATCGTAACCATATGTCAGCTTGTTGAGTGAGATAATTCACTTTTACTCTGCATATTTTAACAGACATTTAGTACTGATGGTAATAACATGCAGGTCACCCACTTTTTAATTTTCTTCTCCAAGATGACAGTTAAAAGCTATGACATTTTGGTTGATTATAGGCTCAAAACTGATGTTCCTGGAGCTTTCTAATGAATGAGTGTTGCTAACTTTGAATATATTTATATTTAAGGTGCTGTCAACTGCAAAACTCTTGCAGTATAATCTTTATACTGAGATCATTTTAAATGCTGTATTTGCGTTTTAAACCAAATTCAAGTTATTGGATTTTTACCAATATCTGATATGCCAAAATCTAAAACACATTTGAGCTGGTACGGATTTCCGATATAAAGAAATTACTGAAAGCAGTTCTTTCTGAACTACACCTATGCCATATGTAAAATATATTTTTGACAGTAGCGGTAAAAATAGAGTTTCAAATGTCCATTTAAAAGCTAAGGCACTGATTAACTTACCTGCTGGCAGGAACCCTTATCTATTCTGGGAGATTATTCTTTCAATTTAAGATTAATATGCAAAAATATTATGCAATTTTCATGCAAATATGTAAGTCTAAAAAATAAGATGCACTGGAAAAAGTATGAATAAATACTCTATCTAGAAAAAATGGTAAAGTTGACATAGAAGTACTTCAAAAGCACATTGTTTTATAGCATCAAAGTGAAGCTACATAGCGTTAATCCTGGAACATGCTTATTAAATTTTGCACTTAATTTGTAAATTATCCAAATACTCAAACATAGGTTTTATTTGCTATTTATCCTTGTTTTTTTTTTACCAGTAAGAATATTCAACAGTTTGTTAAGCTATGGCCTAAATAAATAACCTTCAGATAAAGACATGTAATCACTGAGAGCCTTCTGACTCAATCATTTGATAAAGGATGAAGAGTCAATGCTTATCAAAAGCTCAACTAAATGTAGAACAGTATATGAACTGTGGCACGCTAATAGTCCAGCTACTTCATGTTAGTATGAGCTCTCATCTATGCTTAAGGACTTCTGAAATATTGATTCACAAATTCTCATGTATTTCTATGCCTTTCAGTAGATGAACCTTCTCAGCTTTGTGAATAAACTGTGCAAAGAACATCGAAGCTATCAAACATTCAAGGGGTGTTATATTGCAATATTTTGTGGTATGACTCTGTATCTATATTTTATGGTCTCCTGGCATTCAGTCATTTGATTCTTTCTCTCTCTGTTGTTACATTTTAACTTTTCTTTTAAGTTCAGTTAAGTTCATCTATGTTTTCAGTATATATCTTATTTATACAATGCTGTTAATAAGTTTGCTCTTATTAAAACATCCTATTCACAAATGGTTAATCTTGTTTAATAAAAGTGACTTGTTGCTTGAAATGAATGCCTGTGGTCACAAAAAAACTTATTTTGAGCCCCTTTAGAGAAAAATAAGAAATCTGCTCTTGAAGTCTGTGCTGAAGTCTGCACTAAGGCTAAAAGAATAAAGGAGCTACATAACATGTATGTGTTTAGGAATGTGTTTGAGGTCCAGTTGGTAAAATTGAAAATTACAAGGTTTAGGTTGCTACAGCAAAATGACTATTTGACCAAGCCAAGAATATGATGTGTAGAAATGTCACTTACAGAGTTGTTG